>PVIR01014260.1:0-40658 GCA_004026965.1 Petromus typicus | reverse complement strand
GGGGGGGTGGTAGGGTGGGTGGGGCTATGGGAAAAAATGAGAATTAAGTTGTGTCTTATACTGGTACAAATCCCCATTATGGAGTGCAATCATGATGTCTATATTTAATGTACCAATAAAGATAAAAAAATTCCTCTTGTTATAAACTTGATAATTTTGGTGAATTTAAGTAGTCTAGTAAATCAACTTTGCAGAAGGGTGTATATATTTTGTATATTATGTAAATATTTTCCCTAGAATCAAGCAACCAGGTTGTTTCACCTTTCAGTGAGCTTTTTCCATATAGGGTTTTCATTACGTAGAAAAAATATGGAGAAAAAAACAGAAATAATGAGAACACAGACCTTTGCAGAGGGAGCCCCGCCAGAGGGTCAGCCCTCTACCAGCCAGCAGGGTGCCACTCACTCACAGAATATGACAGGAAACTCTGGGAACTGGGACCAGCTATGTGGCTCAAACCAAATGCTGAGGGGGTGAGTCACTGCTGGCGTGGACAGTCTGGGGAGATGCACCCCTTCTATTTCCAGTCTCCCTGTAGAGCCCACTGTTGGCAGAACCTGCAGAGTCCACTGGCAAAACAAAACTATGGTTTGCAGAACGTCAGAATGTGATGGGTTGGCTGGGGCCTTTAAGACGATACTTGATAACCAGCACTCAGGAAGACAGGCAATCAACTCCCCAGACAACGTGGCCAGTAAAAACCTGAACACTATCCGTGGTTCAAAAGTAGAAGTGGGATATGACCACGGGCATGCGAGCAAACGGTCCGCAGTAAACAAGAATATAGAAATCAATGCACTTAGTCATGCAGCTGTGGCACAAACTACTGCAGCTCAAGAGCCAGAAGTGATTAGGGAGGAATTTTGTTCCGTGACCTCTGAGATGACATTAAAGCAAGTGCAAATAAAAAGTCTTTAGAAACACCCATTAAAGTGTCCTTTGTTTCCATCTTATTTTCTGCACAGGTTTCTTTCTCATCTGTCCTCCTCAACCCTCAACAAGAAAAAAAAAATTTCTCTTCTTGCAGTCTGAGGGGATTTCTTTGTTATTCTTAAACCACTGCACTTTAGCAATCTTTAATTCTCATTTATTATTAATTAGCAAGTCAGCCTGTAATACAGTGGAATTCCTCACTGAGATCAATTGGATGCCTTTGTGTTCCCCATTTTTAATTTCTCTCCACCACTAGGATCTCTGGCCTAGAAGCTTATTTCTCCCACTTACCTTCACACAGAGTTCACCCACATAATTTGCTTCAGCCACAGAAATTTTGCAAAACAAGAGATACAAAGAGAGGCTTGAGGAAGTCCTGGCCCAACTGTGCTTGTCAAATTAAATGTGTTCTGGTTCTTTATTTTTCTTCCACACTAGTGATTGAACCCAGGGCTTCTGCACTGAACAATATCATGAGTTCTTTTTTGTTTTTGTTTTATTTTTTAATAAAATTTTTTTGAGACAGAGTCTGGCTAAATCGCTAGATTACCCAAACTGGGTTAGCACATCCAGTAATCCTCCACCACTTCCCAGAATGTCGCTTCACACCCCTTTGCCACCAGAGCTGCTGCACTCTTCTGATAGCATCCTGGGAGGTCAGAAGAATATCCATCCTGAGCCCAGCCCAGGTACCAGCCTGCAAACTGGTGAGATGAATAAACACATGCTACATTACATCCTTGAAGTCTGACCTATTGGTCACATGGTACTATTGGAGCAAAAGGTGACCAGCACCCTCTGCAAAAGGAGCAAAGCTAGGACAAGGATTGCAATATCTTTGGTAGGTTGAGTGAAAAAAGAAAAAAAAAAAGTTCTGTGAACACTTATGTGCTATGAAGTCCTCCATCATATTTTAGTTAGGTTAAAGCAAACATATAAAAACAGGACTAAATTCCAAGGAAAGGAGTGGATGATTAATGGTCTCTCTGCAAAGAAAATAAGATTATTATCTATGCTGATAGCTGATTCAGAAAGATTTTTCCATTAAAATTCTAAAGTACTGTAGTCAACATCTTCAAGACAACTTTCTAAAAAAAAATTAAGTCATCCAAAATTACAAAGAAATAATGAAGACAATATTCCTTTTGAGAATTTAGGTATATTTTGAAATTATTGTTTAGCTTATGTGTGCTCATATCCAAGTATACTTATTCACTTCAAATACTCTCTTATACTTTAAGTATCAGAATCATATGATATGTGAATCATTTCAGAGCACTGTGGGCCTGTAACTACACTTTAAATAAAATATCTACCTCACTGTGATCTTTCCAAAATCTCCCTGGAATACAACTGGGTTTTTTGTTTTGTTTTGTTTTGTTTCCTAATTTGAGTTATCCTATGCAAAACAGATCAGTGTCCACTTTTAACTCCTGACTCCAAAAGGTTGGAGAATCCAAGGTTATTAGTGACGAGCAGAAGGAAGAGGGATTTCCTACCAATGGCCCAAATGAATTGGGCCTGTACACTCACTCCTGCAGCCTAAGGCATATATTAGAAGAGAGAAATTACTAAGGTCATAGCCCACAGGTCGGTACTAAATACTGCATTGGCTGCAAGAGACCTATGTCTGTGCCACGGCCTACCTTCTTCTTCCCTCACCTGCCAGATGTAGCCAGGATCTCGACAGTGTGCTAATCATCTTTACAATGAGCATCCCAGGACAAGAGGACACCCACAGCAGTGGCGACCATAGCAGTCACCTTGGCAAAACTGCAGACCCACCAACCAGGAGGCAGGTCAGTATAATGGAACTGCGAACTCAGAAACAGTTCCAAGGACTTAGAGTAAAAGCTGTCTTAGTGATCAGTGAGGAAAGTATTTAACCAAATTGAGACAAGTGAGAAGCTGTCTGGAAAAGATTTCAGATGGACCCATACTTCAAAATTGGCCTCAGACAGGGGAGAAAGGTATGTGATGTATGTGTACCAACTCCCTAAAAAAGACATAATTATTATGTATCACAAATGTGTATTAATAAAAATTATAATAAAAAGAATAATAAGGGATGATCAAAATATAAACTTATTGATGAAAATTTTATTACAGTGGAAGAGACATTGCCATTAATCTCCTTCAGGACACTTCCCCTCATCTCAACCTCTTATCCTGTCATTGGTGGACTTCCTGATGCAGTTCCAGAAGGCCTCTTTCATGAATGTCTTTCCTTACAATGTGAGATCAAAACTATGGTGAATGCCGATGCCTAGTGCCATTCAACAGAAAGTCAGGAAGGTGGGAGCACTGCTGTAGTCTCATCCAACCTGCTCAGCAGATCTGGAGCCGTGAGATTTCTGAGGCAGCTCCAAAGCCAAAATGAGCACAGATGATAAGGGTTGTAATTCAACCTCGGGCATCCAGGCAGGGATGACCCACTGTTCTAGCGACCCTGCCCCAGGACCCCATGTGCCTCTGGTACTCAGGGTCCACTAGCCTGGGCCACCGGGGTGGCTCCACCCACCTGGGAAGAAGGTGGAGGCAGGAAGAACTCACATTCAGCACACCCCTGTGCTTTTCATACCACAGCCAGCTACATTTTAGCATGAAGTCTTGATTACACAGCCATGCACATGACGAAACTTACTTTGTATGCTTTGGGCTTTACCTTACATTTACAATTGTTTTATTGTTCCAAATTCAGATGCACATGGGTGAGAGCCCTTGATCTCTTACACTGCCCTTCTATGTTCTGTCATAAATGTAAGAGTTAACTTGGACCTTGAGCAGTAGTATGGATACATATCTAGACCACCTGCCACTCAAAAATTTGGTTGTCCTTTGAGTTCTGGTATTTCTCACCATGCCACGTACAATTAAACCATCACAGTTTACACCGTCAATAAGCAAACAATGTTTGGAGGCAAATGACCTTGCACTGTCAATGTCAGCATCCTTCACCCCACTTTTGTAATGGGCAGCCCAGAAAGGTCTCCGGTGAGCTTGGCCTCCACAAATTATGAAGAGAGTCCAAAATGAAAGCCAACACAATGTTCTCCAATTATCTTGGAAGGAACCGTTTGTGTTAAATCTTAATTTTGTCTCTTGGTTCTATTCTTGAATTTTTATGTCATACTCTGTTTTGTTTTTCCACTTTGTACCCAAAGAACTGAAGCATGCTTCTTGAACAGGTGAGAGCAAGAAGATAGGTTGTGGGATGACTTTGACTTTCTCATTTGAAGTACTTTGGATAAAACTGGCAACATGAGTTTGTAGAGCAATTTAATTTCTCCTCAATGATTGTATGTGTTTACCAGGAAGATACCTATGTAATTTTGAAGAATGCCAGCTGTCTAAAGGGGAAGCTCAGAGGTGAGACGGTGTTAGTAACTGGCATTACACTCAGGACTACTCTCCATGAGAGATGAAGAAAAAATGGAGCAGAGATGGATCGACAGTTCAGCAGAAGAGCCAACCCACGGGAAGAATCTTTTCACGTGTCATCTTAATGACCCATGACGCCAACTGCTAGAGCATTCTGACTCTCACAGAGTATGCTGTTTTTGTGACTGTTAGTAACCCACGGTCAAGGTGGGCTGCCCCCAGTAGAAAGTTGAGTTATGAGCACACTCTACTGGCTCGGTATGAGAAGACAATAGGAGGTCTCAAAGGTGGTTTTGGTTTTGGTTTTAGATTATGGATTTATTAAACTTAGAGTATTTACATGCTAATATCATAATAAAAATACAAATATATACATTAGTTACAAAACACATGTCTTTGGGCAGAATCAGATCTTTTCTAGAACTCTGACACTTTGGTGTATCATTCCTTCTTTGATCAGGTCTGAGGTTCTTTTCACTCTTTCTGCTCTCAGTAGTTTTGGAAAACTCCACAAGGGCTTCTAGAGTGAGCCTGTCAGATCCTGGATCCACCTGACACACCACCTGTCTCTCCTTTTCTCCGTCTGCCTTTGCTTTCATCAAGCAAATTCTTCTAACAGCCAGGCAGTGTCAGCACGTGGAGCCTCTAGGAAGTGCATTCTCATTGCACGCCAGAGCCCAAGTGTGATTAACTTGGTCATTTGTAGGAAACTTGTTCTACCTCATAGCTATTCTGAATGAGGGAGCTGTACTTGAACTAGAAAATAGTCCTATTCCCTGTCACACATGCTGAACACAGATTTACTCTTAAATCAAACAGAAGAGAAAGATGAACAGAAATAATTATGCGGTCAATTATTTCTCCTGTGCTTAGAAATTAAATTAAAGTGGTAGCATGCCCACTGCTCTTTCTGATTGACAGACACTATCTAGGGAGGGAGGGCCCAGAGAACAGTGTAGGAAATAAGACTCTGGGGGTTACTCATTTGCTTTGCTTTCTCTTTCACCCAGTGAGATTGACTAAGATCACATGACCATTTTAAATCATAATTTTACTACCTCTTCACATCAACAGAATGGAAATGTTACTGTCACTTGGTTCTCAAAGTCCAGAGAAGATGAATCTAGAAACTATGGTTTAAATTTTATAAGCAAACAGAGGAAAAAGAAAGCAGATTTATCACTCCACTTCTATGTAGTCCAACCATTCACTAGAGATCAGAATCTACACAGATATAATGATACAAAAGAAAATTCATTCTCTTATATCTCTGAAGCATGAAAATAATGTCATGTAATGCCTAAATAGTACACTTTTCTATCCTAGTAAAATAAAACTCAAATAAGCTCATACAGACACCAAATCTAATAAACAGTTTGGCAACATTTGGTGTCCATTTGTTTTGGCTCAGAAGTGGCTCTAATGTAGAGAAGCTCCATCGCATCAGGTCCTACTGGATCGGTACATTCCTTCATTTGAAGTTTTCTCTTCCAAAGTCTTGCCTCACAATGTACTTACAAAATTGAAGTTTGACAGACAATTGCATCAAAACAACAAAGTATTTTCCACGTTTTATTGCCAGTTACCTTATGAGAGCCAAACTGCATTCTGCTACTGGATCATCTAGAAAGCAGAGTCCAGAACTAGAAGTCCAGAATCTTACCACTCAAAAGCCAATTATCTTCACTTAAAATTTAGATCCTAGAGCCCTTTCTTCCTTTGCAGGGTCTTTTCACTATACTTCTCCATCCGTACTCTCTACTCTTTTCTTTTGAACATCGTTATGTCTCAGTGTATATGAATTATTTTCTGCTTCAAATACTTCTCAGATCTCATCCTATGGGATTCATGCCAACCATGCCAAAAGCTGCCAGATCCTCCAACTTCACCCAGACTCCATCCCAACAGTGATCATGACAGAAGCCACCATCAGCTGGGGCTAAGAATGTACCAGACATCAAGCTGATCACTTTCTACACACAATAGTGTTTTGAGCTCTCTTGACAACCTCAAGTGACAGGTTACACTGTCGATGAGAAACTGACTTGAATGATAAGGAACTTGTCCAAAGTCCCAAAACTTATAAGTGGAAAAGCTCAGATGACGAAAACCTTTTTTTTTTTTTTTAATGAGGACTTTCTCATTTTTCAACTGTTATTCAGATGTGCCTTTATTCAGAACTACCTTTACTCAGATTTATCTGGAGTAACTCTTGAGTTGCTTTTCCCAGAAACTGTAGCCATTGGCAATGTTTAACACACAGGAACAAAGAAGTCCATAGCTGTATTCTGTAAGCTCGGAGTCTTCTTAGAAGTCCAGCCACTGAAAGGCAGGAAAGCTTCACTTCCGACAGAGCAGAATTCCAGAAGCAAGACTAGGTTTCTATTAATGCCAGGGAAAGGCAACTGGGAATTACTGCTGCTGATTGGATGGATGATGTGACTTTTTTCAAAATTTGGCTAAGACAAGAATCTATGCCATGTGATTCTTGAGACTCTTACAAGGAACCTACACTGTCAAAACTATTCTGCAATAAAACTGAAAGGTCAACTGCTTCTTTATCAGTGCTTCAACATTCTCACTCAGGTGAACACATAGTGAGTAACACTGAGGTCCAAGTCAGCCTCATCATTGTAGGCTCAACAGGGAAAACATTTCATTTAAGAATGTTCCTGTAGAGTGTGAGCTTAGCATGTGTGAGGCCCTGGGCTCAAACCCCAACACAAAAAGTAAGAGAAGGAGGAGGAAGAAGAGGAAAGAAAAGGAGGAGCAGGAAGAGAGGAAACACAGAAAAGGAAAGTAGGAAGACAATGCTCTTCAGAAAGCAGTAACGTTTATAAAGGGAAAACCTAGGCCCTTGCGTGTATTTTTTCACAGACAGAAGGACATTTGTATGAAGGGTTTGTGACCCATTCAGAAGTGCAGAATTGTTTCAGAAAAAGCACGGTGAGACTGAGCTAGAACAGAACTGGATGCCTTTCTCTGGTAACATTATTTTTACTTGAAAGAAGCGAAATGCAAACTTGACTCTTCGGTCGTGTGTTTATCAAGCCACTTCTCCTAAATAAATTAGATGACTCCGTTATACTCAAAATAACAGCCAGCAGTCCTCTACCCAGTGAGCTATGTGAGCTTTCAAAGAAAATTTAGAATTTTTAAAACCTTCTTTTCTTCACCATACTGACAATATTTCACTATTTTTTTACTTTTTCGATGACAGTGTAATAATAATTTTATGTATGTGGTATACCCAAGTCTTTTAAGATCTCACAAACTCCTCCAAATGACAAAGCTTGGTATTACAAAATCTTCCATGGATACAAGGCAATTCACAGTAAGATAAATGACAATAGATTTCAATAAGCATTAAAAGCTCATGGATATAGTTTCTGTTTCTACAACGGATCTGATCTTTCACAAAATGCCTCTTGTCATAGTATGAGACAGCAAAGAGCATCAGCTATGTAAGTTATTGAAGGTCTGAGGCTGGATTTCTTAGTATATCTCAACAAAAACAACCTATCTCAACTGATTGTAAGCAGCAACAGGAGATGTCAGCTTTTTGCCGGTAGGTCACTGAACAGATTTCAAAAATGTAAATTAAGACCTCATTTTTAAGAACAGTTATTTTACATAATTTTCTGTTTAACATGATGTTTCTTATTTGTGTTGTTAAATTAATACTGCAGTGTTTATCTTTGTTATATGTGTTTTCTGAAGAATTTTGATAAATTTGAGCCTTTATGACCAAAAAGATTATCACTGAGCTTGATGAGCTCTCTGTGTAGAAAAGTCTATGAGCCTTGATGTTATCTCACATACTATTTAGTATGCTCAGAGACAAACTGCTTTACCAGGTTTAAATATCTGTCATTTTACCAATGAGAGGCCCTTTTAACATAGTTTATTGTAAATAGAAAATATCTAACTCAAATACATAGACCATATCGATATGTACTTATTGGAGAAACTGGGAGTCTTGACCAAAGTAGACACTAGACCATATGCATTAGCAGGAAACCGACCAGCTCATTGAAATACAAACTACTGGGAATGCTCAGAGTCTAAATTTTTCTCATTCCGAGGAAATAACCTTTTCCCATTAAATGGCAAGAGATTATTTGAAATGAACTTATATACATAAAGATAGTATGCAAGGGTATATTAGTCATCAGTTAGCAATGAAAGATCATTGATTTTGATTATTAACACTTAAAAAAAGTTAATTTCTAAAGCAGTCATCCAGTGTGACAGCACATCAAATAAATATCAATCAGAAGTACATTTTAAATGGAAAGAGCAGCAGCCAATCACAGTACGAAGATAACATACTTCTCATTACAGATATGCTCAGGAGTTTCTGTCCCCATCCAACAAATAGGTTAAAGAGATGGAAGATGTTTAGCCATGAAAATTCAGACACAGAAAAATTTCTGAATGCAATAAGGATTTTATAACGTTATTGAATCAAGAAATTAATAGTATTGCACAGAGACGTGGGTTTCACGGCTTTGTATTATTCTCAGATAGAATCTCTGGGTGAATTTAAATATTTTGTGGGATATCCTTACTTATTTCCACTTGGGATAATATGCAAATACCTGAGAAATATTATTTATTACCTTGTAAGTTAAAAGTGCTATTAAAACTTTTTAGCACTATAGAAGGCTAAATTAAATGTCAAAAACTTAGATGCTTATTAGGATACTAAAAATATGTAATTTTATGATCATAGTATTTTTTTTAATTTATTGAGTTCATTGGTACATTTTAGATATACCTTATGGTCACATTCAACAAAATAAATTTGTACCTGTACATCGCATATCTTGATTCTCATTTTTTCGCATTCTTCTACCCTCCTTACTATCCCCACCCTCTATGTACACAAGCTTCAATTCCATTTTTTAATTTTTATCATCTAATTTCATTCTTTCCCCATTTTACTTTCCGCTACTCCTCTTTCCTTTTTCCCTTTGAACATGTTATTCCTGTTTCACAATATCTATCATATATTCTGAACATCATTTACACCTTTAGTTTCTCATACTAGAGAATAATATGGTATTTACACAACTGTGTCTTATTTTACTTATGAGTATGTCCTCAAGGTACATCTATTTATGTATAGATGTCTCTAATTTATCATTCCTTACGGCTGAGTAGTACACTGTTTTATTAAACAGCTTCTTCACAACAAGAGAAAATACAAAAAGAGTGAATAGACAACCCTGCAATTTGGAAAAAAACTTCCCAGCTGCTCCTCAGACAAAGGATTATTATCTAGTGTACACGATAAACTGAAAAAGAAGAACCCGCCAAATTTAAAGATCCAATCCAAAAATGGGCATCTGAAATATACATTTTTCAGATGAAGACTAAAAGGCAGCAAAAAATATGTAAAAAATGTTCAACGCATTGGTTATTAGAGAGATGCAGATGAAAACAGCACTGGGATTTCACCTCACTCTACAGAGAATGGCTGCTATCAAGAAATCAACCAACAACAAAGGCCGGCAGGGCTGTGGAGAGAAAGGAACCCCTCTCCGCTGTTGGTGGGAATGTAGACTGGTGCAACCACTGTGGAAATCAGTGTGGACATTCCTCTAAAAACTAGGATCAGAGGTCCTATTTGATCCTGCTATGCTGCTGCTTGCAATATACAGAAAGAATTAAAAGAATCATATTGTAGTGACATGCGTACATCCATGTTCATAGCAGCTCAGTTTGGGAGAGCTAAATCTTGGAAACAGCTCAAATGCCCATCAACAGGAGACTCAATAACGAAGACTATTCTCTGATTTTCATTCTGCTTATTCTTAAACTCGCATGTGTACACTGGCCACAAGCACCTGGTGCTGAGCATTGAGCCATGGCCCTGGGCGTGCTGCTGAGCTGCTCCCCTCCTGGCTTGTGTGATATGATCTTAAATCCATGCCCTTAAGGATAAGATACTCCCTCCCAACTTCCTGTCAAGGTTATTCTGTGCCCATCATAACATTCTACAGTGTGTTAATGCAGGGGGTAAAATCTCTAGGGAAGAAGTCAAATGTATAAAAATATAACGCCTCATGCTGAGAAAGGAAATGAATGATGCATAGTAACAACATTGTAAGTAAGGTAATTTCCAATCTACTGCCTTGGACAAAACAGCAAATATTGAACTAGTATGGAGATATTAGTAAATTTTTAATAACATGATTTTGATTAATTACTACATAAAATTTCAAAGAAATGTGCCATATTCTAACAGTGATAATTCCATTCCTACCTGCTCATATACATGACAAGGCTTTTAATCATGTATGTTTAAGAGAAAAAAGGAGTTATATTGGATCACTGTCTAAATCTAGCAACAAGTAATATTTATATAAAATAATTTAAAAATCTTATCACATCAAAAACATTATCAAAGATTTTTACTTCTATATTTACTGATTTTTCAGAATTTTTATACATTTAAGAAATGTTTTTAAATTTGTACAATGTTAACTGCAATAAAAATTCAGAAAAGATCTTTTGTCAGATATTTGCAATCACAGGTAATTTAGAAGTATGCCTGTACTTGCTTTTCTTATCGCATAGAGCCATGACAGGATGATCAATAGAGAATATTCAAATGGAGATATATTTTTATTTAAGCTAAATTTAATTTTAGGGGTACAGAAGTTGTACAGATTGATGGGGTAGGTGGAATGTTTCAGCTCATGTGTACACTGTGTACAACATCTGATGGTACTGATCCGGTTGCCATGACATTTAAATTTTATACAATACATTTTGCAAGGTGAAGGAACAGCTTAAACTACAATCAAACTAGAAATATTTGCAATATAGAAATGTTTTCATTGAAATATTAATACAGGATGAAACTCTAAAGCAGTTAAATTTGTAAAGCTCTCTGTATTTTATAGCAAATAAAATCTGAAGCCCTAAAAAAGACAACAAAAGAAAACATTTTCAGTTCAGTGACTGTGTCTGGTCACTGTTAACTTTCCACATAAGATTTACAGTTGAAAATGATTAATCAGCAGTGACCGTGATTTGTTTTTAAAGAATTTCTCTTTGAAATGTACCTTGATCTTGATATATTACTTTGGGTTGATCTGCACGTATGCACACACACACACACACACACACACACACACACACACACACACACATTCAGACACACAACACCAAAAGCTGAGATAGCTTTGACGGGAACTCTGTGATTATTACATTTCAAAGCCACTGGGCCTGCCCTAATCTTCCACATGAAAGATCTAAGCATGATTGTCGATGAAAGTTGCCCTTTCCCTCTCAAGTTCCTCTGCTATCCACCTCCCATTTTCTCAACTGTAATTTAAAAGTATGTATTGCTTTTCTCTGCTGCAGAAAATTTTACCAATGTAACGTCTATTTGTTTGAAAAAATTCATATAACTACAAGGTAAACTACTAGATAGCATGACCAGTAGACACTCCAAAGCACCTCTCTTCGAGATATTTAAAAATCAGACTTTCTATAAAAGTCACATCAGATCTTCCATAAGATTTTCTATAGCTTTTGACTCTTTCTAGAACACAATAACAAACATACTACTTTCCTCTGAAAAGCAGTGGCACTTATTACTTTGTACAAATTGAGCATTTGTGATGCAGAAGACTACTGTAGATACAGTACAAAAATCTACTGCATTTCTTATTGCTTTAATGAAAGCTGTAAAAATTCTTTATATTCAACATCTGTATAACCAGAGAGAAGGGTGTGTGTGAGTGTGTGTGTGTGTGTGTGTGTGTGTGTGTGTGTGTGTATGTGTGTAATGGACACCCCAGCTGCTCCTAGACTGAAGGAATCTCCATGGCATTGGCAGACAGGCATTAGATTTCATTCACCCCTTTGCCATGGTAAAGCAGTCTACGAGATCCAGATGGCTGTTCTGGGTGTTAAAGTGTGTCTGCTTTGTAATCGTCGTCTGAGCCCCAACCCCTTAGTTTATAGCGCTTGAATAATTGATTTCACCCAGCCTTCAGTCAGGGCTAGAAAACCCCAAATATTTGATCATTAATCTTGAGAGTGCTGAGCTGCTGATGGGCTCAGTAGTTTCAAAATTCCTGAATTCATGGGAAATCATAGAGTTGACAAAGAAATCCATTTTGGCTGGAAATGAAAATAAAGCCTTATGTTGATGATTTCATAATGTGTTAAACCAGAGTTACAGGGTGACATGGTAAAATAAGAATGTTATTACACTCTTAAAGGTGGAGGTTTATGCAGGCCTGCTGATGGAACAGATTATTCTCAAATATGCCTGAGAATACTTTTCAAAAGTGAATTCCATCCCCCGCACTCTGAAAACACCAATGGTCTCATGAAAATGTATGTCATGCAGACACTATAAAACATTCGGACAACTGAACTGAAATATCAAAGACTCTATAATGGAACTAAGGAGTGAAATAACAGTTTGAACTTTGTCACCATTGAAAAGAATATTAATAAAGCTATATTCCTACAAAGAAAGCATTCTGCATGTTCTAGTTACCGTGTTCATCAGTGAAATCCCGATGTTACTCCTCATTGGAAGTCAGGGTAAGTGCATGTAAATTCTCAGCGACAGTCTAAACGTGCTTGTGATAACCTCACATTCTGGAAACATAAGCAATTAAAATTCCAAGTGAGATAAATTATGTAAAAAATAAATACCACATAGTTTACTGAAGGAAATTGGAGTAACTATTCTGAAAGAACTGAACTGAGTGGATTACCGTATTCAAACAATACATTTGGCTGGAAGGTTTTTAAAAAACAAAGGCTGGAAAACACTGCGATGCACTATTTTCGTACTTTGACACTAGAAAGAGTTAAAATTCTTCTACCATCACCCAGGCTGGAAGGGAAGTCACGTGTGCCACAGACTCCGGTGTGGACGTGGACAGCATTGCGTGCAGCGTCCAGCAGTCAAATGCAGCAAGCTCTGTGGCACCCAGAGTGGACGCCGAGTTTCACTCACCAATATATAAGCTCTTCAGTGCGACATCATGTACCACAGAAAACTGCTGCGTTCCTATGTGTCTAAGTCTAACAGAAAGAGGGTGCAGGCATTTTGTCCTTTGGTAGATGTACCTTGTGAACTTGAAAGGCCATGTCCTAACTGTAGTCTTTCTCCTTAAGATCATTGCATTGCTATGATGGCTTTGAGATAAATGTATTTAGCGCTATGATACCTAGTCATGAATTTTGTTATCTGGCTTATAAAGCTTTAATATACACATTGTCAACTTTACAGATTTGAAAGAAATCATTCCAAAGACACTCACTGATCCGGGTGAAGTGCTTCATTGTCAGCCCCTTTTGTTCTCTTCGGAGTGGATGGCAGTCGTTCTGTCCTGCTGTGTAGACGTGGTGGTGCAGGCTGTGGTGGAAGAGTTATCTTCATGTGGATTCTCAGTGCCTAGTCTTTGCATTACCTTATGGCATGGGTGCATAATTACTTTGCACCTTACATTCTTATAATTTTTCTCTAACTTAGCAAGTAAAAGATTATCTGTGTTTATCCTCATGGAATTGTCTGCATGGTGGGATGTAGGTAATGAAAAATGAAGAGAAATATATTTGTTTTTGTCAGCACTTTGGTGATAAAAGACAGACACCAATTACTCTAGTAAAAGAAATTCATGTTCGAAGTCAAAACTCCACTTAAGCAGAGGTTACAGGCTGGTTCCACCGATTGCTCAGGTGTAACTGATTCTAAGGAGGGCCTTGTGGCTGTGTGGCAGCTGTGAAAGGCAGAGGCAGTGTCTCCTGAGGACCTGGCTTCCATCATCCTGTCTTCGGGGGCTACCACAGCTCCGCAACATGCCTCTACTTCTGAAACACTTTCAAGGAAGTGAAGGTATGTGAGCTTTCCTGAGACAGAAGAGCAAACCTGGCAAGGTGGTTGCATATCTTTCCACTTTAAAGAGTAGTCAAGATGTTCACTTATAAAAAAAAATTAAGAAGTGATTATGCCTCACATGACTCACAGAAGCACAGTAACATGGAACCTTCTGTCCAGATAAGGTTAGAAAGATTCTTCTCACTTTTCTTTTTGACATATTATTCAAGATTTGTCTATGTTTTCCTATTCCTAAAGACTTTTATTCTTCTATTCATAGTGTAGCACTCATTTGTAGTGGCCAGCAGTCAGATTATAGCAATTTTGACTCTGAGCTAAACCATCGTTTTACCAGATGTTCAGCAGCTTGAGGAGCTGTTTTTTTCATCCTAATATTAACATATAATTTTGCACTTGATATTAACAGCCCTAAAATCACCTTAATTTTCTATCTCTAAATATATAGTTATTTTAATTGCATTTCTTAGAGATACCTCACTTTCCATGCTGTGTACGTTCAACCCAAAGCTTACAACTTAAACTTGTTTTTTTCAAAGCAGTTCATAAAAGAACTTAATCATTAAAGTGCTATTGCAGGATTCCATTACTCAATACCATGTCCAATAAAGAAGACAGTTCAAATTTCAGATCAATACTGCTGAGAACAACCAAATCTTTAAATATCATTTCCATCACTTTTCTGTTAGACAGTTCACAATATGCTATTATTTAATTCATTTAAGAGATTTTCCAATGTGTTTTTTCTTCTAAAATGTTGTCAAGTATTTCTAAAATATTATCTCTGAACCAAGACTACTATTTAACAAGTCTCTTTATAGAGAAAGATGTGCTTGAGCTAAGTCTAAATAAGTTAATGTGTTCTGTAACTAATCTTACTCCTACTTAAGGTTTATATAGCAAAGTGAATAGCAATTGGAAAGAAGTTGCATCTAAGATGATCGAGAACAAAAATGATCTACCATTCCCCTCCTACTGGTGCCATTTTTCCTTTGTATTCTTTCCACTAATTTGAGCTCTGCTGAGACCTTGTTGGCTTCCAGATTTTGCTCTGTCAGTTAACTTTGCCGCTGCATAAGCCTGTCGGTGCTTCATGGAGGCTGCCAGAGATCTGAAGGCTCCTGGGTCAGAGGCGAGCACCCAGTCCTTTGCCTGACATCTCCCCACCCACTGAGTCCCAAGTGTGATGCCCAGGGCCACATGGTAAGCACACAGGAAGTTCATCTTCCAGGTGGCAAACAATGAGCTCTGAGACATCCACTATTGTTTTAGAAAACACAAAGCACGCCTGAAGGACCAACACAACCAATGTGATCATAAAGTACCCCTCAATGTCCCAGTAAACTTAATTTGAAAAAAAGAGATGGTCAGGACCTTGTGTTCTTGGTAAACCAGCAAATATGTTCCGAAACATTCAAAGGCTGTAATCACCTTGTCCGATACATACTTGAGTAGATTTTCATTTAAAAAATTTCTGGCTGACATCAATTTCAATTCATCCACTAAAATCTATTTATTTGCTTTTCTTTCTTCCTTTTGCCCACACACACACACACACACACACACACACACACACACACACATATTCCTACCTGTGTATTGTCTTAAACTGATACTGAAAAGATAAATAATAACTCCCTACACCACTTGTTCTCAAGTCAACTAGAAAAAATGTGATAATGAAAATAAAGATAATTTTTTTCATAACTGATTATTCCATTATTTAAAAATGTAATGATGCTCCACAGATCAGACATTTTGGCCATGTGGCCAGCAGGCCACTAACAGGAATCTGAGCTCATCAAGTTTTCTGAAAGTTTACAGAAAAACATAAAGCTCCCAATTTCCCTCATTGCGAATGTGAACCACATTAAATGACACAAGCTGTTACACCTGATAATGCTAGTTATTATCTACTTATGCTATTCTGAAAATACTTTTACAAATTATGAAATCAAATGCTTCACTATATAGATATATATAAGTTTTCACATTAATCATATTATAAAAGGTACATGTTTTCTGTGAAATTGGTCCTAAAATCCATTTGGCTTTTGGTCTTATGTGCCAGGTGGAGCTTTATAACTGCTGGTTTATACTTTAAAGGCAAACATGTGGAAGATAATAGCTATGAATTCAGTTCAACTGAAGCATGAAATATCATTCCATTTGAGGATAACTTATTTTCAGTCTATAAAAATGGAACATATAAAGCAGATCAGAAAGAATAAAATTATACACTAAACACTAATCTTTAACTTTAATATCTCTATGTATAAATGTCTACTGCAGGCTTTAGAGCCCGAATCATATATTTAATAAGCATACCTGTAACCAAGATGTTTCAAAAATTGTAACTAAGGCAATTGTTGAAAAGTTTTAGAAAATAACTAAGAAAAATGAACCTCCTTAATGTACATTATCCAAAAATACTCCTTTAATCTTAAGAAAGTACAGATAGTGCTACATTTTAATCGGAAATGCTCTTCCAAGTCCCAGACACTAAAACCTTGGTCCCGGCCCACTGAAGATGGAAGATCTATAAGGCAGGGCCTCCTAACGGGAGGGAGTCAGGTTGCTGTGTTGGGCCCCCGAAGGCGACAGTGCGTCCTCTGCCCCCTCTCCGTCTCTCCCTCCCCTGTGGTCCTCACTGGATGCTGCAGCAAGAGAGGGAATAAGAACAAAGAAAGGACTCTTGTTTGAAGTAGTTCATATTTCAGGCGCAAAAATAAACAGGGCCGGGGAGTTAGCTCAGTGGTTCCGGCGCCTGTCTTACAAGCGCAAGGGCCCGGGTTCGATTCCACGGTAACCACATAACAATACTGGGTGTGGAGACTCACGCCCAGCAGCAACCAGTACCACATACCACAGTGCCGGGCGTGGTGGCTCACACCTGTAATCCCAGCACTCGGGAGGCAGAGGCAGGAGGATTGCTGTGATGTGAGTTTGAGGCTGAGCTCAGGGCCAGCCTGAACCACAAAGCAAGACCCTGTCTCAAAAAACCTAAAAAAAATAAAATAAAATAAAAAATAAAATAAACACAAAAACCAGTGATCATGAGGAGTGTGATAAGACACCCCAAAGTGCTTTAGCAACTGCTACCGACAGTGGGTTCTGTGACCTTGACCTCTACAACAGCTTTGAAACGCACACATTTTCAGTGTGTCCAGCTGCCGCTAAACTGGAGTAGTCTGTGTTTGCTTAAACTCAGACAATTATACCAACGAGCTACAGATTTTTGGAAGTGTCTGGTAAGAACCCCAGAATGAGCCCCCAGAAGTAAAATGTGATTAGTTACTGTCCTCAGTGTGTCAGCGCACATCCGACGGTGTGACACAAAAGCCTTCACATGGAGCAGGAAGAGATGTTGATACAGACGGCACGGACAGACCCCGCCGTGTGCTGGGCGCTCGCCCTGGTGATGTCGGGCTCTGCCAGTCCCTGTGTGGCCCTCCCAACCTGTTCTGTAAAGCACTGCTATGAGACCGATGCCACCGTGACACACGTTTAGCACGATGTGAAGACTGACACATACCAAGTGACGCAGCTCCAACTCCACACCTGCGTGACACAGGCTTCAAGCCCGGGCTCGACTTTTACCTGAGAAGCTCCTTGGCCCATTGAACATGATTCTTAGGCATGTTTTCTTTTTCAAGTTTTGTGATCAGGGGTTAGTGTGGACGGAGTCCCACCCTGCGCGCTGTCTAGGTGACCGGATGGTCCTTCTTCCTGTGTGCACATTTGTGTCCTGTGTCCAAGCTTCCTGTTCCTTACAGCAATGCACATGGGACCCATGATTCAGCTCAGTGCTTCTGGTGCCTTCCTTGCAAGTGCAAGGGTTCGATCCCTGTAACCACGTACAACAATGCTGAGTGTGGAGACTCACGCCCACCAGCAATCAGAACCACATACCACAGCGTGGGGCGTGGTGGCTCACGCCTGTAATCCCAGCAGAGGCCAGAGGATTGCCATGAGTTCAAGGATGAACTCAGGGCCAGCCTGAACCACAAAAGTGAGACCCTGTCTCCAAATTAAAGATTTTAAAAAAGAATGTAGATGTATTGCATCTTCTGCTATGTCCCCATCCTCACTAACAATATCTGTAATAATTTCATTTCCGGGGACATCATATCTGAAGTGGAGGTTCCACTTAGACATGTGTAACAGGAGATGCAATTCAGTCTGTAACACACAGCAAGAAAAATAAATGTTTGCCAAACGTGGAAGCAAAATAAAGAGGAAAGGCTAAACTAGAAATAGATTATTGCACAACTCTGTTCTAGCATAGGATCCAATTCCACTAAATCTTGAGTAAATACAATATCTAATTTCAATAGAAATCAAATTATTTGCATTTTAGAACATTAACAAAATCTTGCTTTAATGATTTTGTGCTATTTCCTGATCTACACAATTGTCACATTTATTAAAAACCCTTAGCTAAAATATAATAGGAGCCTTTGTGTTGTTGGTGAAGTTAAATTTTTTATATAAAAGATATGCAGAATTAGTTTGCATTTTAAATAGTTAACGTATTAATATTACAATGAATTCAGGAATCAAGTTCCTCAGGAAATTCTAAATTCAACTTGTAAACATTATATATTTTATAGGGACTTTTAATCTTTGAACAAGTGAATGTCCTAAATTATTTCAGTATACATTAATAAAATTAATGAAATATTTTTTTACAAGCAATGCAATAGTCTGTCACAATGGAGAAAACATTTCCAAACACTTTAAGTATTTTACATATCTAACAAATGAATTCACTTATTATTCATATAAATATAATTCTTATAATCCCTGTAAATTTCAATACAAGTTGTACATTTACTTTAATTTAGTCACAAATGAAATCAGTTATTCAGTTGCATATTTAGGTAGGTAAGTGATGCTGTGATACGCAGTCCAAGGAACACCTGGCTGGTGATCACAGAGTCAGTGGAAATGGGCTAAGCTGATCTTCGCACAGGCCGCCCCGCCCACATCTGAGGGCTCAAGGGTGCAGAAGCAGAACAGGCCCAGCTGGCATGCGGGACCAGAAACAGAGACGAAGCTCACATTTGGTCAGTGAGTGGGAAAGAAGCCCCAAGGTAAATTATCAAATGTGGCCATTGTTTTAATTTATTAAAAGTGGTTCTACGGGCCAGGGATTTAGCTCAGTGGTTCCGGCGCCTGTTCTGCAAGCGTAAGAGCCCGGGTTCGACCCCCAGTAACCACATACCATGCTGGGTGTGGAGACTCACACCCAGCAGCAACCAGTACCACATACCACAGTGCCGGGCGTGGTGGCTCACACCTGTCATCCCAGCACTCGGGAGGCAGAGGCAGGAGGATTGCTGTGATGTGAGTTTGAGGCTGAGCTCAGGGCCAGCCTGAACTACAAAGCGAGACCCTGTCTCAAAAAACCTTAAAAAAAAAAAAAACAAAAAACCCAAAACTGATTCTAGAATAACTTTTAGTGAAAAGTATATTTTATTCAATTAAAATTTTAGAAATCTAGAGATGATATGGCAAAGTAAATATTAAACATTTGACTACCTCTAAAACTTCAGTCTTGTATAATTCTGATTGTACTTCATTAAAGTAGAAATCGCAATATATTTGTCTTACAAATCTTAGTGAAAGTAAATGAAAATTTGCTTTTAAATCATGCAACATTTAAAAAAGAATTTTTTAAAAAAATGTGTTCTTTTAGGTTAGGCATCAAAGAAATTCTGGGCAGTCAGTATAAGTCATACAATTTCAATTTTTCTCTCTTTTTTGAGTATAGTTCATAATTGATAAAGATCTTATATTTCCATGTTTCCCACTTCAATAGAAGCTACAGAGGCTTTAATGATTAATCACTCAGATTATTTTTAAATTGCATCAAATCACTTTCTTTTTAAAATAATGTCATGGAAGAAAAGACAGCTATCTCGCTCTGTTAATTTTCAGAGGTGTTAAGAGAACTGTGCCAGGAATTAACACAAAACTCTCACTGTAGGTCTTATTAAATTAACTTAATGAAGTGGAGAGTCAGAATGGTTGGATTTGGACAGATAAAAAGCCATGTAGTTAGTCAGCTCTGTAACTAGAAAATAGTGTTAAGTTTATCACATTACACATTTGGTTAGCTGTGCAATAAATGTTAGAGCAAGGAAATATAATAATTATTTATTTTGCCATTTAAGTGAATCAGAATTCTTCAAACACATTCCAAGGTACCAGAGATTTTTGTTGATTTTAACTGATTTACACTACTTTAAGTCTTCTTAGATGCCTCTAGAAGTATCCAGGTGTCGCTAGAATTTGAAATTCATGCAGAAAGTAAGCACCAGTGTCCTTGCCTTGTGACACACACCACACCTGCGGCTGCACACGGGGTGGACACACTGCTGAGCTCCCAATGGTCGCTGCGCTTGGAAGTGGACATGAGAACATCAGGCTGTGCCTGCTAGAGCCACACAACCTTTACTTGTCAGCAATGCTCTTGAGATGGTAAAAGACAAAGTGAAGTCCAAGAAAAGCAACAGCAAACACTTACCTTCTTGAGTGGCCCCTGAGATGATGCATGCAAAAGAAGAGGACTTCTTAAAAAGCTAAGGTGAGCAGAATGAAAACTTTTCTCACTTGCAAGAAGTACAAGGAGGAGAATCTGCGGCATCTTTCTTACAGCTGAATGTCATCCTACATGACGTTTTTAAAAATGACACATCATAGGTCAGGAACATTTCCTACATGAGAGCATTCGTGGTTCAAGGCCTGGACAAAATGAAGTGACTGGTATAGGAGGACATCCCCTCTCTCCTGCGGGGTTGCAAAGCGCCCACCCACCTGTGCACAGCGCTGGCCCGATGAAGCCTTCTCCAGACAGCAGGGCTTTGTGCTCCTGTGACTCTGCAGAGCCTTGGCGAAGCCTGTCAGAAAATCCTCTGTCATCACACAACCCACTAATACAGCTTAATTTCACAAGTTTCCTTTTAAGTCTCTTTAGCTAAGAGGGATAAAAATTATACTAACAATATCTATGAGAATAAAAATTCTCTGCTAATAAATCATAACTTCAGTAAAACATATTCACTATAAAGAAACTAAGTGCAATTAGACTGTTATTTTATGTTAGCAACGTAGATTCAAATTAACTTTTGATTATGCAGTTATTACAGTATTAATATCCACATAGCTAAAATATATTCCTCTGCTACTTGAAACTGATCATATATTTCTAACATGTAAAATATGTAATTAACATACAGGCTTAAGCTTTAAGTCTTTGTGATAAAATTTGCCCATTCTTTCCAAGGAACACTGTGAATAAAGTCACCTTGTAAATGTTGCCCAGCAAATTTCCATAACACCTTCAAATAGTGTAACAGAAGAGACCTTTCAGAATTAGGCCATAAATCATTTTATGGGCTCCTGGTCATTGTGCCCATTCAAGGCTTTCAAAGTGAAATGAAGTCAGATTTATGGAAACAGAAGGAATTTGTTAAAGCCTATGCAGTATTTATTTAATGAAAATAACCTAAAGGTACCTAACTAGGAAGAAGACTGAGAATTAAGTGATTAAAAGGTTTTGAAAAGAAAGAAAGTACAGTGCAGCTAAATTTCTTAAAGCATCACCACCTTAACTCTCATTAAAATTTTTACCTGATAGGGTCTAGGAGAATGAAAACATCAAAAAATGTATAATGTCAATCTTCTTGGACACTGAGAATATGTTTGCACATACATAAATGTTCCTCATGAATCAGCATTTTAAACAGATGCAAATAGAATTATCAGAGAAGATACGTTTTGAATGCTTAAAGGAGTCTACAATTCTCTGAAGAGATGAAATTTCAATTCGAGAGCTCAGTGAAGTAAGCGCATTAAAGACACACGTGCATCTCCAGGCCTGTACTGTGGGGCCTGAAATATCAGGCCCAGATGCTCCCCCGTGCTCCCGGCTCTGGCAGCATGGGCTAAGCGGAGAGTCCAGCTCCATGCAGCGGCGTGTGCTCTGCACCACGTGTATGAACACCTGCACCCTGTACCACATGAGCTTTCATTGGAAATGCTTTGATAAATCTGTAAAATTGTTGTACAGTCCCAAGCCCCAGTGCCCCGTGACTTGTTACTTTGATCTGGGCCTGTGGGGAGCCCTTACTCACCTGGCAGCAGCAACAGCTGTAGCAGTGCTGATATACTCAACATGTTGAGCTTCTCTTATTTTTCAGAGGAAACCAAGAAGCTGAACTACATTTCTCACTTCTTATACTTCCTTCTTTATGACATTTTAAAGAAATCAGCTAAAGGTACTTACTTTAAAAATAATATTCGACTAGAGTAAAGCATGCAATTTTTCCTGTTTCTCTTTGGAAAAGTGAATTTATTGTCAGCAATAAACTCCAGTCTTCGTATGTGGCTCTTTATTCCTAACCCAACAGCTATAATTCAGAGCTGTACATTGTTCATGTTTAATGAAGCATGAAAGTGTGGAGAGAGAGGTGAAGGTCGCTTAAGCACACTATTTCTATCCACTTGCGAAAATGAAGATATAAGAAACAAGGCAGTGAAGCAGAGTGAGTGACTGTGCAGAGATGGGTAGAGGGCGTCACTGCTAGACCAGCAGCCTGTGGCCCGGTTCTGTATTCCCATCACATCTCCTTTCACACTGTGATAATTATTCTTCTCCAGAGTCCTCAAGCTTCCACCCAAACCTGACTCCAACCCTTGTATTCCACCTGCCACACTTCACTCTGAGACTCCATGACCTCAAAACTAGATTATCAGGGTTGTGCCTAGAGAGAATTTCTGTCTTACTCCTTCCTTCCCCTAGACCACACGTCCTATTCTGGAGAAGAACTCTTGAGCTGTTGCACTTCTCAGAACTGCTGGCTCACTGGGTACCACAGCCCTCAGGAGACAGCTCAGGCTTTTAAAACTGGACCTCCTGAGTAGTGTTTGTGTTCTGGTTACGTGTCCACCCAGGGATTAATGCAGATGAAGCGGCGCTTTCTTTTTGAGTAGTGGCTGAACCTGAAATGTGTGATGCTGGGATTAAGGGTGTGTGAGCCACGGAACCACCGCACCTGAGGGACTTGCTCTGGCACCTTCCTAATCTCTGTGGTCTGGAAAGGATAGAAGGAGCAGGAAGATACTGTTCAGGGCTCTTATTGCTTTTGCTGACTTCTGCCACCATGAACTGATACACCTCTGCCATCCTGCCTGGAGCCAGCTGATTAGGGCCTGGAGCCTCCGCAGACTGTAAGCTAAATACACTTTTCCAACCTTAGCTTTGAGTGTCAAGTATGTTGTCTCAGCAATGAGAGAAAAGTAGCCTGAAGAGAAGATAAAGGCCTAGCTACTGACCCAAGTCCTTCGATGCAATGAGCAGAGGGTAGTCCCTCCCCTCTCTCAACTGGTCAAATCTCTTGGGGCCTCCGGAGCCTGGCTTCCCCATGCACAGCTCACAAACAGCCAGCACCAGCATTACCCGGAGCTCCCTGACAAGAAGAACCCGAGGCCCACACTGAGAATGTGGCAGCCATTCTGTGACCAGGTCCTGCATGCTTTGCGGGCCCACTCTGCCAAGCACCTGCTTCCTAATTGTCTGCCCATCCTGTGCCTCCACGCTGCTGCTTTCTTATTTGCAGCCATCTGCTCTCATGATCTGCATTCGGTAAATCAGACCTCCGGCATCATCCTTTTGACATGGAACCTGGTTCCTTGTCCATGGAGGAGAGAAGAGTGTTTCTCTGGAGAGCTCAGACTCATACAGAAGGAGGCCACCTTTACCAGCTCAGTTTTCTCCCTTGCCAGAAAGTGATAGGTCTCCAGGGATAAGAGGCATAAAAATAACCTGCAAACTTGGACATTCAAAGGTAAAACACAGTTTATTTTGCCCTTCACAGTCCCATATTACTTTATAAGTTGGTTCGTATGGCATTGTTGTAGTTTTATTTTTGCTGCTGTTTCAAAAGCACATTCTCTGTCTTTTGGAGGATAAATGTGTGACTTCAGTAAAGCGCACTCAGATCATCTCTGATTTCATCCAACACAAAAGTTACCATGAAAAAAAGGAATTTGCTCAAATTATCCAGCTCAGGAATGAAGAGTGACAACTAAACCTATTTTTTCTAAAAACAAGAACAAAAAACTCCTAGAAGAAAGAAATTCTTTAAGACACAATACTAAAAAAGAATATTAAGATGTATACTATGATTTCTACTTATAAGCTTTACTCTGAAAGAAACCCATGTTGCCATGTGTTGGATCATAAAATTAAGTATTGCTAATGTATCCACCACGATAAAAATAATCATAAAGACACATGTCAAATTCTTCATGGGGTATTACTTTCTGACAAAAATGAGAGGTTTGTGGAAAAGCAGTTGAACTAAACTCTGACACCAGTTTTCTGAATCACAATCTTTATGACATGAAAAAATTGTTTGCTAAAGACCAGATTTTGGAACCCAGAAATTTATAAATGATTGGCTAAGATATTATAGCATATATGGGGTGGTGGTGGTGGTGGTGGTGTGTGTGTGTGTGTGTCAAAGAGAGAGAAGAAAAGAGAGAGAATTTTTTAAGTAAAGCTTTCTTTTCTTCAGTAATATTTTCACTGATGTTTCTTGAAGATAGGATGTCAAACATCTTGGTGTTTTAAGATCCAAATGATGTTAGCATTGTAAAAAAAATGTACTTTAGTTCAATTTTAGTAGAATATACTCAGAACTTAAAAGTAAGACTTTCCTTAACCACAGAAACTTTTTTTTAAGAAGTGCATTAAGACATGGTAACATGTACAGCCTGATGAATTAGGATTTGTGGTGTTGCCAGCAGCAGGGGACGTGGGCTTCCTACCTCAGTTCAGAGCACCAAAACAAGGGCAGGTGTGCAGTACATCACGACCCATTACAGCACATCATTGCTTTACGGCCCGGATGATGTTACCAGGAAGAGTTTACAAAAGGTATGAGTTGTAAGTTAAGCCCCAGATACGCATTTGATAATGATATTTTGTTTTCATGTGAAGAGTTTCTAAAAGAATACGTGGATCAAAGCTATACATTTTGGAGAGACAGAGTTAATATGAATTTGTGTCAAAAAGTTTTAAGTTTGAGTTTAATAAGAAATGTATAAAGAAAGAATTTTTATTTAAGTTTAGCCAGTGAATCATCAGTTAAGGTGAACAATTATGTACAGAGTATATATTCAGTCTTATTCTGTATGATACATAGTCATAAGCCTTTGGCCCTGCTGTCATGGTGATGAAAGTTGTTGGTGAAAATACGAAAAGTGGCAACAGTCATACAATATTGCTTTATATTTGAAATTATGTAGTATCATCAATTAGTATCAGTAAGGGAAAATAATAAAACTGAGAAAATAGACATATTATTAACATGGAGTTTATTTTTAAAATTAATTCACTATAGCACAATACAGACTCTATCTTCTTCAAATCAGTGATAAATCTACTTAGAATAGCTGAGGGATTAAAGAAAGAATATTTATTTTAGTGTTCAAAATATGTGACTGAATTTATTACTGGAAATGGCCCCCAAGTTACTCTGGCTTAGGCTTCATAAGTGATGTGAATGTCATCTCCATCTTCCTGGACTGGGTTCAGGGGAATCAGATTCTGAGACAAACAGGGATGTGCAGGAAGCTCGCCAGGGAATGGTCTCAGAGAAACACCGGTCAGACCTCAGGGGAGCAGGCCTGGGCAGAGGGAGAGCCAGCTGACTCAGAAGTGTGTGCCGATCGCTCTGACAACTCTACCAGAACCTCAGAGTGCAATGATTCCATTTCCTCACCCAGAAGAAGTACAGGGTTAGGCTCTGCCTGCCAACACCCACCAGTCAGACATTTTGGAGAAAGAGTGCTCTTTACATCTGGGGAAAAATTCAGTTGTGGAAAGCCAACCCTAACTGTATTTGTGAACATGTTGGCCTCCAAAAATAATTCTGGACCACAGGGTTTTGGTTTTCTACAGCCTGGTCCCTATCATGCTCAGGTCCCCCAAGTGCTATTTACATTAAACTTGCCCAATTGGCAGAGTTCTCGGGAGGTAGGAGGTCCACAGGATGAATCAGAGCCTTATGCTATGGGTGAACCATAGCCTGATGGTCTCACGATTACAGCTATTATGTCCCAAGTCCTCTACTCTGCCATATACTCTGAGGTTTTCTGGTGTCTAGCATGCAAAATGTAACAGGCACATTGACATTAATCTCTCTCAAAATACTCCCTCTGGATTTTAATACACTTATCCCATCAGCTTTAGTACTTTCTGAAGCTCTTTTGGAAGTTCTGTTTCATGAGCATCTTCATCAAGTGCAATAAAGTATTTACTTTAATGAACGCACTGTCGGCACCATTGAACGGAAAGGCACATCCTTAAAGTGCTGTGCTGTGTCCTCACTCACCTTACTCACCAGACCTGGCCCTGTGCACCTTCTGGCTCTTCCCCAGTGTCAAATGACCATGAAAAGGAGTCATCATGAATCTATTCAGCACCACTAAAGACAGTCACCGAAGAGGACTTTGAGAACCGCTTCAGAAAGCAGTAACAGCAATGGGAAAGTGTGTTTGCAGTGAGCAGGTGTTATTGTGAGGGGTTAATGGCAATATGTCCTCAACCATAATAAACCTTTAAACATTCATTGTATTCATTATTCTACCTCCAATATACACTAAATGAATACATTTTGATAAGATATTATTCTAATAATCACAGAATATTTTCACGTATATACCCATAGAAGAGGGGTACAACTAATTCAAATGTCATAGTTTCTAACTCTACTTGGCAACATCTTAAATTCAGTTTAAAAATTAAATTTAGCATCTTTCCCAAATCTCTGTTCTCTCTAATGCATCAAAATTTATACAATCATCTCCTAGAGAAACAGTGATATTAAAAACTATTCCGTAATTCTAAGTTAAAAAACAGTGAGCTTTTAATAAAGTAAGTTAAAGTGTTAGGTATCAACTTGTCTTTGTGATGCCACCACCCCTCTTCTCGGACCTCCAACTGTGGCCTCAGTGACAGGACTCTCCTGCTGACGGTTGGGATCCATGGTTACTGGCAGGAAGTGCAGAGTTCCCATAACCCCCAGGGCAGCCATCTTTGCCTTCCACCGTGAGGACTCTGTTAGGGTTTCTGAGGGTGGCAGGATTCCTTCCAGACCACACCCCAGGATGCACTGAAGATCCTCTACCTACTTACTCTCCAAGCCCCTCATATCTATCTGGGAATATCATTCTTAGCGGACCAGAAATGCGCAGAGCATGCTTTGGGATGTTATTTTAAGGCATTTCCAGGGAAGACCCGCCCTGAACATGGCCGCACATGCTTAACAGGCAGAGGACCCGGATGAAACAACAGCAACAAGAGCAACAAAACAGCCCAGAAGCAAGGGGAGGCGACCGCCCATGAGCTGGGCTCACCTCTCTTTCCCTCTTTTCTTCCTTCCTTTCTTTCTTTCTCTCTGTCTCTTTCTTTCTATTTCCTTCCTTCCTTTGCTTCATTTTCTCCTTCCTTTTCTTTCTTTAGTGCTTTGTCTTTCTGTTTCTCATTTCATTCATCATGGTACTGGGAATTTAACCAAGGGCCTTCCCACTGAGCTACAGCCTCCACCCGGGCTCTGCTCCACTCTGCAATCGCCCGGGCCTCAGCAGTGCAGGATGCTGGGAATACATCCGTGAGCACAGCTGTGTTCCATTCTTCTTGATCTGTTGTGGCTCATGGTGCTGCCGTTGCTGGTGGACAGCTGCCTTCGGACACTTCAGCTCTTGAGCAATGGGGGCCTTCCTGGGCCTTTTGTGCTCTCAGCCTCAGCTTGGCCCTGCTGGTTCACAAGCTTCCTTCTTTGTGGGTGAACGGCTTCCAGTGTTTTCCAGCCCTGCAGCCTGCAGCCAGTCACTATGGAACTGCTCTGCCCCTACAAGCCCATCTCATCCATCCACTCTTGCAGTTATGTGTACATTTTATTGGTTGTGTTTCTCCAGAGAACCCAGATTCTTGCACTTGACTGATGGCTTACTGATGGACCAAATGCTCTAAATTCTTCTGGCACTTTATCTTTAAGAATAGAAAAAAGTTTGTTTTTCTCATTAGTGTCTTTTTCTAGGATATTAAAATTGCTTTGGCCAATTTGCTTGGGCTCAAATTCCAGCTCTGTCAATTTCTAATTATAAGATCTTACAGAAGTTGTGTAAGTACTCTGGTATTATTTTCTTATTTTAAAACAATAACAACACATTCCCTACCTCATAGAGTTATACTGTGAATTAGATGAAAAATATATGTAAAACTATCAAAACACAGTCAGTGCATGAAAGTAATAATGATAATTACATTTTTAACTAGAAAGAGGCTATGTGAAGAATATCAGACTAAGAAAGATACCAAAAAAAAAAAAAAAACTACTTCAGTACACAATAACTTTATCCTGCCACAAATTCAACTTCTTCATTTATATTATCATTGCAAAAAAAGAAGAAAGTTATTTGATTTTTCTCAAGTTCAGTAAACAAACTAAAAGATTTGTTGATGTGGTGCATATATTATACATACTCAAATCTGGTGAAAGGAAAATATTTAACTTATGTCCTTGCCTTCAAATTCACACTTGTGGTCAGGTAATTCACTAATGAGCAGTGGAATGACTTTTTAGACTCAATTGGGAAAAAATAAATGGGGAGGGAGGGGAGAAAGTGATACCTATGTAGAATGACAGGTTTATAGTTATATAATTAGGTCCACTAAAATATTAATTTTGAGAAACATTTCTTGAATCTTTTTAGTAGATGCAGGGATCATGTTACAATAAGGACACATAACTCTTTTCTTGTGTGGTACTTTACAGTACAGGCAGGTGAGTAGACTGTACATAAGAATCAGTTCATGTAGAAAACACGTTAGCCTCGAGTGTGCTACCAAAGGATGAAGTGCCTCCAGCCGAGAGACAGACACCACATAGAACATGTGGCTTTGGGGCAAGACTTGGAGCACAGCATCTGCAGAAATGTGTGCTGCTGAATTTTTAATAACAGCATTCTCAAAAATGTACATTTGTGTACAAACTTTTATTTTGAAATTTAATATTGCAATATATAGCTCATATAATCGACAATCCAAGTACACAACATTTTGTATTATTATTTCTGTGCAGATGACAAATTTTTACAGAATGCTTTCACTGGGTTTTGCTAAACTTTTTCGCTTATATGTGGTAGGTGTTGGGCCCAAGTCTTCTCATGCATACTCCCTACCACTGAGCTAACCTCAGAGCCTACATTTTGCTAAATGATTACAGCTATAGACAGGCTCTGTTTACAACACCAAAGTTAGTTGGCATGCTCATTCTCAAGTATGACATCTGTGATATCCATGTTGTATGTTGAATCTTTGATTGTCGATGCATGATAATTTTGAACAGTGGATTGCTTTTGTGCCTATTCATTAATTAAATGCACACACATGATATACTTTGAATTTTAAGCCACATTATTGACACTTTCTTGATCCTTGTTTTTAGATCCAACAAGGTGATAAGTCAAGTCTTAAGTTTTATTACTCACTGATCGTGGCAAAGATAATGCCATGCCTGATTTTGAGTTACCAGCCTTCCCTATGTTGGTGAAAATAGCAGAGATGTGCAATTGTACAATGTTATACTAGGGACACAAGTCACACAATATAGATAGTAATAAAATGTGATAAAGTATTTAAGTAGTGGTGAAGTTTGTGTATTACTTGCCTCTTTTACGAGTGCATTTAATAATAAGTTTATGCAATTTGACATTTTTCAGTGGCTATTTGAACAACTAAAAATTTACCTCTAGTCTTTTGGAAGCCACCTCAAGTCGCCTGCAGCATGTGTGTCACTTGGTGCTGCTGTTACAGAGTGTCTACCCATCTGAGGCTTCAGGCTGATTCACAGATGAGGAAGAGAGGCTCAGAAAATTCCATTTAAGAACTAGGTAGAAAAGCGCAGTGAGCTCCAGGTCTGTCGAACATCCAAGGACTTGGGTTGAGATTTCATGGCATCGTCTTCTCACTCTCCACCCACTGCAGACCCCACGCAGGACAGGCTTCCCTACACCAGCACTGACCCGGACAGTTTTACGCTTTTAAATTGCATCACAGAGGCTGATGTAGACAGGGGATCATGGGCTCCCCAAGCAGAAACATACACCTCGAAGGTGCTTGGCAGCACTGAGTCCTGAAGGGCAAGCTGTAGGGAGTAGAACGGGTGTTGTTAATGTCTCAAGGGGTATCACACATTTTGCTAAGTAAGGAAGACACTTTCAGAAAAGGTTTCACACTGATGAAATTGGCCGTTTCTCACTGTATCGATGTAGGAATGTGATCTCATTGGAAGTTATGTAGATGAATTAGATGGGTTCCCAGACTCTCCACCAGTGTGAGCGGAGGAGGAGAATCTTTGGGCGCCCAGAGGTCATTCCTTAACACACCTCTGGTTTGATCAGTTTTTGCAGGTCCGGTGCTAGTTAACGTGAAATAAGCTGGACTGTTTATCTGGAGTAAAATGCTGAATCTGGTAATTACTGAAAACACACAGGGCATTACGTATACTGTTCTAGGACTGCTCATAATAAATGTGTTTTCAAAGTGTATGTGTGGGGGACAACATGGTCTGAGATGTGTGCGCTGAAGCCTGTGTGGAGAGGGAGACACCTTCCTCCTTCAGCGCAGCGTTCCCCTCGGCTGCTGCCGTCTGACAAGAAGAGCACAGGCCATGACTAACTGGTCATTAAAATAAGTCTACGTTTGTCATTGGAGTGAAAAGAGTGAGAAGATCGTGTTGAGGAAGCTGGTCCTCTTAGCACCCAGGGTACATTAAGCAAATTTAAACAAGCTTGAAGCAAGGAAGGTTTGACCACCTCCTAGGGAGTGGAAGAGGAAGAATGAGGAAGGCGAGATGTGAAGGGCAGTGCCTCATGGCCACAGCTGCTTCCAGTTCATAAAAATATTCAGTTTTGGGTGGATGGAAACTTAGTACGGATGGCTTAAAAAAGAGGGTTTAGGTGTTTTGTTTTTTTTTTTTTTTCCTTGTATCCTGATGACTATGTGATCACCAGTGTTCCTTTCCTGATTCACGTGAATATCCGGTAAAACCGGGCGGTGCTCCACTCAAGCAGCTGCCATTTTCTCTGCTCGCCTAAGTTGTCAAATGTTGGGCGAATGATAGCACTGAGTTCTAAACTTGACGGATCTCTAGCGATGCCGTTATCCAGCTTCATTTACCACCGACATTTGAATAAACAGCCCTTCTTTTGGCCCAAGAATCAAGAAACAGGTTGGTTCAGGTTAATTTTAATCTTTCTTCCTCCATTCAAAATTTTGTTCAAAAGTCAGCGATAAATGGACCAGAGCTCCCTTTGTGAAGTGTCTGTGCAGGAGGAATATGGGCAGATCGAGCACTGACGAGTCTGCTAATCAGCCCGGCAGCCTGTGGCTGTCTACTTCGTAATGATTCTCCAGTAGTTGAATTTTCCACGTGCCTTGTTGTCGGAAGAATGCAGGCCCTGTCGCTTACATTCTGATCTGTTGAAGTAGTCCCTGGCCTCTGACTCTGACTTCCCGTCTCTCAGATGCTCTTCTCACAGTGCTGCCATAATTCTCTCCCTACAAAGCAGCTCACATCCCTGCTCGCCACATCCTCTGTCACCCTAGAGGATCAAGCCCAGGAGAATCATTACGAAGTAGACAGCCACAGGCTGCAGGGCTGATTAGAAGTGAGACGGTCCGAGAAGCCAGAAAGCTGTGACAGTGGAGATAGAGAAATGAGCTGGCTTTATCATACGGAGAGAGGTCTGGGCATGGCACGTATTTATAAGGAAGTGGCTAGCAATACATTGAAAAGATAGTTAAAAATAGAATTGCATGGCAGGAAACTGAATTTTTTTCTAACTCTAATAGTCGTTTTCAGCCAGGAGTAATTTACACTTGTCCTAAGAAAACTCCCAAAGGTTATCTGGCTCATCTTCAATATGTATGTAACTGAACCACTTATACCAATCTTGAAAATACATCCCAGCAATGAGGTCTCAGCATGCCCAGACCAGGCTCAGTATAGTGTCCACTAACCAAAATATTTAAGATCAGAACATCTTTGTTACTGGGGAGCAAAGATACTGAACAGAATAGTAAACAAAACAAGATTATTTTGATGATAGTATAAATTATCCTGGAAATAAATTGAACCATTTTCCGATTTAACATTCTTTAGCTTTCTTAATCACACACAGAAAAAAGATACTAAATTCGGCATTTTGCACAAAATGTTTCTTGACCCAGCCCCTATCTCCCAGGCTAATCTTTCTCTAGCACAAATTCCCTTAGGGTGGCCGTGTGCGTTAGTACACATCCCACACGCGAAGAGGAAACCATTGCCTGGGCTGTGGGCACCTGACATCTCCGCTGGATGGTTTGGTTACTTTCAGGTTCAAAGTGAAGTGGAGACAAAAAAGAATTTGAAAAGCTAGAGATCACAAGAAAATGTGCTTTGGAGATAAGAAAAAGAAAGGTCATATTGCTCAGCCACAGCAAACAAGAGATAATTAAAGAGGAAAACTAAAAGGAGGGAGGCACAGAGGGGTCGCCCACAGCCAGAGTAAAGCCCTTGCCATGATTCTCACCAGAGGCAGCACTGTTTTCTATGTTATCCCTTCTAAAGGAGGTGAAATTAAAAATAGAATGAATTTAAAAATAGAATATCAGGGCCAGGGATTTAGCTCAGTGATTCTGGCGCCTACTTTGCAAGTGCAAGGACCAGGGTTCAATCCCCTGTAACCACATACAACAATGCCGAACGTGGAGACCCACACCCACCAGCAATGAGTACCACATACCACAGTGCCAGGCATGGTGGCTCACGCCTGTAATCCCAGCACTCGGGAGGCAGGAGGATTTCTGTGAGTTCAAGGCTAAGCTCAGAGGCAGCCTGAACTACAAAGTGAGACCCTGTCTCAAAAATAAATAAATAAATAAAAGAATGTCAACAATCTTGCTTTGAAACAACTTCTTATCTTGAGAAATCATTTGGAAATAATTCTTGATTTAGGCAAGTCTTTGAGAATTCACATGCCACAAACTGACAGCTTATAAAACAGTGTCCATTAAGAAAAATTTGCCTTCTGGTCCAAACTCTCAATGTTGAGTGCGATTATGATGTGTATTCATAATGTACCAAGAAAGATTAAAAAAAAGAAAGAAAAATTTGCCATGCCTCATCTTCTGATACAACGGTTTGTAACCAACCAGTTTAGAAAATGACTCCTTCCTGTGCTAGAACATGAGTCTGTTCCGCTCCATTAGTAGATCGCTGCTTATTCTGAGGTACACTTACACTTATGGAAGGAAAATGCTGTTACCAGAAAGAAAAGAATGATGCCTAAGTTCACAAAAGAATAAAAAGTTGCTTCTGTTCATATTAATTATTAATAATAAATTGAAATTTATAAGAGTTGAAGAAGAGAATAAACCTCTTACTGAAAAGCTTCTGGTTGGATGTTCATGAAGACGCTGTCTTACAGGAGGCTGGGAGCAGCTCAGGGTTGAGGGCTGGCTGCGCACGCACAAGGCCTGGAGTTCTGTCCCATAAAACTCCTCTGTCTCACTCAGTCCCAGTACTGTTTCCCCTTCCTGAAAGTATGGAAAGAGGATCAAAGACATTACTGCCCAACACACACACACACAGTTAGCAGGTGGAAGCCGAGCTCAGATACACATGATCAACGTGAAGGACTGTGATGTTTCTTTGTAATTTTGCTCTTGAAATTCTTTTTGTAAAATGCGAAAAAGGTAGGTAAAGAGTGTGATTAAGAAAGGTCCCAAAAATCTTAGTGAGGAAATTTATGACAATTATAGTAATTTAGAAGATGTTCATTCACTGTTTCCACAATTTTTACTTTTCTAACAGAACTTTTACTAAGTTCATTTCTGTCTGATGCTAACCTGCATCCAAGATCACTAAAGGCCCATTGATTTTGGATGACATTAACACTTTGTTCTGGGCACCATGATATTGTATCCAGTTCCCAGTTCCCTCCTTGCTTCTGGGAATAAGTCAGGACCCAGACGTCAGCTGTCAGACCTGTCTGGAAACTGCCTCTGCGGAAATGATCCATCCCACTCTGGGCAACATTTCCGACTCCCACACTGGTGCCATTCTGATGAAGGGCCCTCTGCCCCAGGCTCCCTGAGGGTCAGAGTCTCCATCACCTGGCATCCTCTCAATGATGAACTGACACATTCTAAGCTCTCTGCATGCTCACTCTCACCAGATCTGCATCTCAGGGAGCAAGCCCTGAGTAGGACTCTAACCCAGAGCATCAGACAAAGATGAAACCTGCTGACAACTTTATTCTTGCTGGAAAGAGTTACTGCCACTGTCAAGAACATTCACTCAAAAAAAGTGTAAAAAAAAGATCATGTACATCTACCTTAATTATGTAACCAATACAGTCACTGATTAAGCAGATCTAAGAAACTACTGAATAGAGAGATTCAAAATTAATTTTCACAGACCATAGTTTAAAATGCATTAATATATCTATATTTTATATCCAGTATTTATAGTTCAATATTTTAGTTAATATCTCATTATATAACATATAACATATAACATCTCATTATATTGTTGAATTTTAGGAAGAAAATTTTGGTAGTAACATAATCTCTAAAGCCTTGATTTTATTAGGAAAGTAGGTGGGTCTGGTGGTGCACATCCATAATTCTAGCATTCTGAGAGGCTGAGGTAGGCAGGTCAAAACTTTGAACCCAAACTGGACAACTAAACAACTTAGTGAGACACTGTCTCAACATAAAAGGTTGAAATAAGATTTCAGATGTAGCTCAGTGTGCAGGTCTTGAGTCTAACCCCCAATACTAAAAAGAAAGGAAACAAGAAAGGATAGAAGATACTAACTGAAGAAATCAATGAAAATAGTGGCTTTGGAGTCCTGTGCATCAGTGAAGAAGTCAGACATGAAATTCTGCTGTGTGAAATGCTGTTCTGGGCTTTGGCTGGAGCTGATCTTTTACCATCGAAGAATAAAGCAGACGGCGCGTGTCGGCGTAAACTGCTGTGTTTGCAGAACCTCGGCGTCACTCGTGACAGACAGATCCACTCACGTGTGGGAAGCAGCTGTGTGCCCATCCGTCAAACAGTCACCCTGAGCCATGCTTGAGGAGCTGGGCCAGACCCTCTGCTCTCACTGGCCTGCATTGCAAAACACTGTCCCATGAGGCCAGAAAGTGAATTAATTTGTTTTATGTACCGTCATAATTACAGAATTTTCTAGTCCTCCAGTTCAAATCCTGCAAAAGAAGTGAACTATAAAGATATGCACATCAAGTTTGATATTCACTAGGATTTTACTATTTCTACTGAGATTTGCAAATAATTCTTCTCAGATTCTCTTTGATAAATAATACCGTTTAATAAGTAGCTAACATCCTATGAGTTATTTTGACCTGAGTGCCCACTTTTCACTTATTTTTAAAGTCTTGTCCAAAATCTTTATTTTACTCAAATTTATTTTGTATAAATATGTAGTCTCAAAGTATAAATAGATTTTCACCAGTGATTTCCATCTTACTACAAATATTTAAAGATTATAAATTTGAACAATATGCTTGTACCAGTGAATCAACACTATAGAGAAGGCTGAATATAATACATATTCACCAATTCTGGAGAATATATCTTCACAAATAATCTTTGAGGCTCATTTAATAATATTTCAGAACCAAGAAAGTACAACCAAATTAAGAAAGCATTTTCTGATTTAATCTACCCATCACCGCTGGACGTGAGAATTTGGGGGTCATTTGGCACCAGCCCCCTGTGGCACACAGTGTCTTCAGTTAGTGCTGTTGAAGCACTAACTCCCCCTCTTGGCCTGATCTTGCCACTCCACTTGCCAGGAAAACAAGACCACGAGCCTCTATTGACCCCTAGAAGACCTCATCTTGCCTAGTCTTCTAATTAACAACTTATTCAACCCATATACTAAAAACGTTAGCTCTACCTTGTTATCTAGCCATATAAAACACTCAGATTTGCTTCCAACAATACTAGAAAGCAGGCTAAGAGTCCTTATGACTGTTGCCGGCCCCTAGCTATTTCTCTTCTCCTTTCACATCTCCCACGTTATTTTGGTCCCCTGGCTTTTCGCTCAGTATCATTTTTCCTTTTATTTTCATTATTATCACTAGACTTGAATAGCTCAAAACTGGCCTGCGTAGATGTTATGTTTAGATCTACACTGTCTCTCAAACGACCTTGCCCACAGGGAGGGCCTGACTGGAAGAGGTAGCTCACAGGATGGGACGGGAAGGGAGTGCTCTTGTGCCCCTTCCTCCCTTCTCTCTGCTCCCTGGCTGTCTAAGTCACTCTCCTCCACCGCCACCTTTCTCCTGTGCCATTCTGCCTTGGAGCCCGCCAACCCTGGCCCCAGCCGTGTGCAACAGTAGGTCCACACAAGCTCACCTCCATCCTTTGTGGGCATGGGTTAGGAAAGTGACAAGTATTTCCGTGGACGCCTCTCCCTTTAGTCTCTCGCTTTCCTCATAAATAGAGTAGTCTTGTTACAGAACGGAAATTGCTAAAATAGCACTTTCATAGTGTATTTGGCTTTTATCTGAATGTGTCAAGAGTCCTTGTGGCCTCCAGGTAAGATAGAAATCCTTTCACCCGATTCCGCAGGCTGTGAAGGTATGAGCTCTGGCTCCCAGCCACTTCCCTGTCCTTCCATCTCCACCCCAAACCTGCCTCGAAGTCTTTTTCTTTCTTGATTTCCTCCGTCCGGCAGGATCCTCCACTCTCCCAGGTTCTCTGTCCGGATTTGGGGCCGTGCGCTTCGCTGCGCTGTGCCCTTTCTTCCTGTTGTTCAGGCCTCTCCTGCTCAGCCCATGCTCGGCTTCCGCCTCCTCCTCAGCTCGGCCCTGGGAGAAGCCCACCCCACCAAGCACCCACAGGCCTGCGGACTTAACTCACCTCCGCATCTCCAGACTCTTCATCCATTCTTGTTATTCAAGAGTCATTTCGCCTCTTGATTCAGATTTAGCTTTCCTTTCCTTTTTTTTTTGAGACAGGCTCTCACGTTGTAGTTCAGGCTGACCCTGAACTCACTGTGTAGCCCAGGTGGGCCTCAAATTCACAGAAATCCTCCTGCTTCTGCCTCCCGAGTGCTGCGATTAAAGGCATGAGCCACCATGCCTGGCACTGTGGTATGTGGTTCTGATTGCTGGTGGGCGTGAGTCTCCACAACCAACATTGTTGTATGTGGTTATTGGGGATCGAACCCCAGCCCTTGCACTTGCAAGACAGGCACCGGAAGCACTGAGCTAAATCCCAGGCCCAGATTTAGCTTTTCTTAAGGGCAGTGCAGAAAGTGCTGGTGATTTGGGGGGTTGTTTAATTTGGCTTCCATTTTTGATCTCTATCCATACCACACAAGTGAATAAACTGTACATAATCTGTAGTGAGGACTTCCTGCTAATTTACTAAGGATTCGAAACTGTGCTTGAATGCAATGTTCTGACAAGTAAATGAAGTTTCTTATTAAATAGTTTTTTTTGAGGATACAGAGGATATCTTTTTTTTTTTTTTGGCTTTGTTCCCGTCTTCACCACTCCCACCAAATATGGCGCCTTTCGTCCCTTTTCCATGTGTGCACTTTATCAGGAGATCTTCTGGGAGCTTAGTCTCTGGTAAACAGTTTATTGTAACATTACTAAAAGGAAACAGATTCAAATAGCTGGGAAATTAAAAGTCTCAACTTACCTCAAAGAGTACTCTATCCTGGTAGTAAAAAGTAATAAAAAATATGAAGTTGTTCCATGGATGCCAACACAAATACTAGAAACAATGGCCTGAAAACGAAGCAGGAAGCCAGTTGCTCCAGACAGGTTAAGACACTGTGAGTCTTTTCATTTCTTCCTTAAATCATTCTCCATTTCATAATCCCGGTTGTCTAAATGCTAACTTCACACAAACTGCAACAGCGCCAACTTATTCTTGGCATGGATAGAGCTTAATTTTTGAAATACTTAATTTTATATGCTCCATTTGTAAGGCTAATTTAGACAGAATTGGCATACCAACTAAGCACAATAGGTAGTAATTGAAAAATAATCAGAAGCAGTCCATGAATTCAAAGTGTTTTAATAGAGCCTCACAATTACTTTTTGAGATGAAATTAACTGTACCAGAGAGCAGGATTCTGGAAAGGACTCCAGACTGAAAATGAGGCGCCACTTTCTAGACTTTCTGCTCTCTATAGGACAAAATGAAGCTCGGCTCTTTGTCAGTCACTGAGAAAGTTATTAATGTAAAATCAAGCATTACCACAAACACTGACATAAGCAAAGAAAAATAATTTTTCCACTCAAATGCATTAAAATGAACTGTTACATAATAATTGGAACCATTATTTCCTTTTACTGAATGTTCTCCACTGATCCTATCAATTATAGCAAATATTTTTGGCAACTTTTCAAAATTTAATAATAATTGACATACAATGAGAAAAATTATTACTCTAAATCAAAAATCAAAATAAATGACTAGAATTTATGTTTTGAAAATTATTCTAGATTTCTTCTTCGAAAAGATAGTTAAAATTGTTTTCCTTAGTCCTCTAAGTACAAGTAATAACCTATGTGTCCTGTATACTGTACAACAAAATAGACATCCTGCAAAGATGGAGGCAGAGGTGGATTGGACAGAGACAGCCGTGCTGTGAATGTGGCATGGTTCTGAATGAACCAGATTTTCTGCTCTTCCTTTGTCTCGCAAAGTGAGCACAGGAGGTTCCGCAGAAGCAGAGAACTCAGAAACACCAAGAGAGTCAGGCGAACAAAGTCCCAGGCAAGTCCTTCTTTCTCTAGAGGTGACGCCAGGCGAAGGGCATTTCAGACGAACTTAGCACTCCACTGTGGCCAGCTTCACAGCAGAACCCTGTGCTCCACCCTCACAGCTTTTAGCAAAATCCAAGTGGGAAGCTAGACTGCTATCTTCCTAAGGCTACAACAACACAGTTTTGTCTCTCTTGGTACCAGAAAGGGCTAAAGGGGCCTGGCCTGCCACACTTACCCATTAATAAGGAGGTACATCTCCTTACACCTAGTAAAGAATTGGAACCTTCACCCAAAGGCAGCAGTAGTAGAACCATTGCTTGAGTGTCAGACAGGATCGTGTAGGCAAGTAAAGCAGTACACAAGTAATACCTTATGTGTCCTTTATACTGTACAATTTGGGTCAGTGATGACCTTCTGTGAAATGTAAGCTCCCTACCCTCCCTGCTGAGTAAGAGGAACTTTGGTGTCCCAAGAGTGCAAAACCACCTTGTCAGAGAAGAATCAAAACAGGCTTGCTGAAACATGCGATAGTATTTAGTCAACAGTGTCTGGATTCCAATTTTTCACTGTACCAAGAACCAGGAAGATCTCAAACAGAATGAGAAAAACCAGCCAAAGACACCAGCACAGTGACATGTTAGTGATATCTGCTGAGCTCTCACAGTCATTTTCCAAGACACTTCTACCAGCAATTGCAAACATGATCAAAGCAAATAGAAATGGAGAGTTTTGATAAAGAAGTAAAAGGTGTAAGAAAGAACCAGGTGGAAATTATCAAATTGAAAAGTATTTAATGGAAATAAAGTACTGAAACAGAATAATAAAAATTAATCCATCTGATTGTGAGAGTTAACTGATTTATCAACTTCAGGGAAAAACTCCCATCTACATTGAATCCAGGTTGTTCTCGGTGTGGCTGAAGCAGTTTACTAAAGACAGAAGACCTGCTGTGGGTGTGAGTAGCACCAACCAATAGATTTGTACCCTGCGTGGAATAAAAGGAAAACGAAGAAAGAAATGTCACTTCTGCCTTTGTGGGGAAGCTCTAGTCTTCATCTTCACTGTGGATATCCTGTCCTAGCTTCCAGCCTCCTGACAGAGATTCGCACAGGACACCACATTGAGCTCTGGGCCTTCAACTGGATCCCCTCACACAGACAGACCTTTTGCATTGTTCCACACCTGACTCTGCACCAGGCCAATGAAAGGCTAACTTGTAAATCCTTGAAAAAAAAATAGTACATGTATATAGTATATACAAATAGTATATGGATGTATATATATAATATATAATATATGTATATGAATATGTACACATATAAGTATATAATATATTATATATTTTTATATAATATATAATATATTATACTATATATGCCTATTATATATAAATAATAATCTATAAAATATGCATACATATATAAATATGTATGTATATATATCTTGCATTCAATCTCTTTCTTTAGCAAGCACTGAGCAACAGAGCCATAATACTAAAAACTGAAACAATAATGGAAAATATAGCAGGGACACAGAGTATTTATTACAGTGAAAGTTTAACATTTAAGTCAACTGAATTACAGAGAC
>PVIR01014259.1:0-40613 GCA_004026965.1 Petromus typicus | reverse complement strand
AAAAAAAAAAAAAAAAAAAAAAAGGTGCTCTGGAAAGACAGCTATATTGAGTTAATTGGCACTGATTACCTGGGGAAAGTTTAAGAAGCTTTGTTACTCTCTAGAACAGAAGTACTTGGGGAGTATACCAACTCCTTTTAGGCATTTGTTGAAGACTCTGGAGGGAAATGGTTATTACTTCTCTCTCACTTTACTACTTGATCAAAGAGAACTCCTCTGTCAAATAGATGCAGGTAAACAAAAGTTGGAATTAAACTTGTATTTATTCAATGGTGAGCTCAAGGGACAAGGACCAAGCATCAATCTGTAGCATTTTCCTCATGCATCACTTGTGTTAAGTTTTTATCCTGCCCCAGGAATGCAAGAGTCTCTGTCCCTGTCATATAAAATTCACTCTCCATGGACTGTGCCTCTTCTTTTTCCTATACTAAATTTCTTTAGATATTATTTTTATCTTGATCAATCAGTGTCTACTCTCACTTATTAGAATAACAAATGTTTGAGTGTCAAAGGTGTTCATCGAAGGTATATAGTTTACACAGATTCTTTCATTTAGTCATTAATTCTCTGAGGAAGTGATTCTTACCATTTCCAATGTCCACCTGGGTAAACCTGAGACTTAGAGATCAAATAATCTTTAAAACTGTCGCCAGACCCAACAGTTCACTCTTAGGGCTTAAGCTTAACCAATGCCCCCAGGCTTCTTCTTTCCTAACTTGAGGTAGTACCTTCCCCTCTCTTCATCCTTGACTCTGATATTCTCTCTTTTTCTCTCTCTCTTTCTTTCTCTCTCTCTCTCTTTCCCCCCTTTCTGTCTTTCTCTCTGTGTCAATATGTGTGTGCACATATGTATATCCATATAAATATATACATGTACCTATAGATACATATAAACATACATGTGCACATACATACATGCATATAAAGCTTTAAGATCTCCATCATTCTCCCACCCTCTGCCTCTTTTCTTTGTCGTTCTTTAACTTCCAGTAAAGTACATTACTGCCAATTTTTTCCTTTTCTGCTGTTTTATGAGAATTTCAACAACCACACTAACAAATGAAAAGTACTTTAGTGATGTGGAGGTGATAGAAGAGGAAAGACATTTGTGTCCAGTCAAACATGCAAGCACATATGGAGCTACAGACTGAGGAGCCCATGCTTAGGTATTGGGAAGCAGCTGAGGTACAGCCCCACTTTGAGAAGGGACATTGTAACCTTTTCCTAGCAAAAGGGTATAGCAAATCCTTACTATTCAGTGAGCAGGATGCTCTGTGTTTTGTGTAGTTTCATATTTTAATCAATTATTAGTGTATTGTGCTTCAAAGATCCTAACAACAGTCAGCCACTTTAGCAGCAGTCAGACATTGTGAGTTCACATCTCTTCATTACTTCTGAAGTAATTTAATGGAAAGTTTGAATAGTTTATTGTGGGTGACAGGGGAAGGGAACATAACTAGAAACTTCTCAAGTTCTAGTCTCCTGTGAGTCCAATGGCACACAACAAAATAATTACTAAATAGGGAGAAATGAGGCATAAAGAAGTTGAGCTTGGGCCTGATCCATGCTACTCTGGGCAGCAAAAGACTAAAGACATGAGCTTGCCACATCTTTTATTACCCTACATCCAAGCTTACTACTCCCTTCATTCCATGCATTCCAAAAGACCCAGGAGGGTGAGGCAGATACCAGCAATAGTCCTAGAGAAGTTATGTAGATCTCACAGGGCAGAGAAGACACAGGCAATGGTGCTAGAGAAGTGATGCAGATCCTACTGTAGTTCTGCTCTGAAGTATCACAGCATGTGGGACACAGAGGACCTGCCTTTACCAAAGGTGAAGACAAGAGTTAAGTTCCCAAGTCCATCTGCAGGTAGGAAAGCTCATCCCAGTCATAGACCAATTGTATGATTTTTTTCTCCTAAATAGGATTGTTCCCAGAAGTGCATAACAAGTAAATGAATAAGATATCATTTTTAGTGGCCAGCTCATACTTTAATTTAACATTACAAGCAAAATATTTTGAATATTGAAATTTTTCCAGTCCTATGGCTTGTTTTCTCTCTTGAACTTTTGTTATAATTATTTTACTTTTTAACATATTTTTTCTTATTATCGAAATCACTCCTCTATAAAATAGATTATCAAAAATATACTGACTTGTATCTCAACACTTTCTAATTAGATAAATATTTTACATGCTTTTAAAACTTTAATAAGATACTGTTAGTAACTACTGTTATTTAATTCATACCTAACATCCCTCTTTACCTAAATTAAAACTTTATTGGAGACATTTATTCAAAGTGTAACTGCTTTTATTTTCCAGTGAGCTACAAATTCATTTCCCCACACAGCATGTTTTAATTTGAGCTTGTAGTGGTTTCTAGAAGCATATGGTGAATAACTGCAGTTATGTTTAGGGATCTTCTATACAAAACATGGGTAATTGCTTTCATTTTTCTCATTGCTCTCTAAGACAGTTTTGAACATTTTCAACTTTTTCTTTATTCACAAGGCTCTTACTTGTACATACCACTCTGTATAGGCAGATTAATTTCACCTGGAACTTACTGAGTAGGGTGGGTCAATCTGTCCAGAGGTTCTATAGTCTTTAGGAAACATCAGCCACTGGCTAACAGTTGACAAATGGTTCTCATATATCAGATATCATCTAGCTTGTTAGTTCCACATTGCCACAAACACAAACTCAGAAGAAACATAAGAGATAAGAGGCCTTTTCAACATAGAAGGGAAAGCAAGATTGGCATATCCTTTGCTTACATAGGAGGGGCAGCAGCAAAAGATACAATAATACAGGCATCTTCCTGAGTGATGAAAGCACTAAAGTGTATTCTTTGGTTCATAAATAATGCTCTATTACTTTTCTTCAAAGACAAGTAAACCTTGACAGACTGACCTTTTCCAGGGCAAGAGTTGTTTCTGTGCCATAAATTATACTGTAAAACGAGTGGAAATGCTACTGAGAAATGTGTGACAAAATAAGATTAAAGATTACTACACACAAAAGATTGTTGTTTTATTAATGGATTCCTGTCAATGGGATGAAAAATCCTTAGTCCTTGACTAGATCCTGAGATCACATCAAGCTGAAAATTAGGAGAGTGCTTTCTAAGAAGTAACTAAATGTGTCAATATAAAATTCTGTATAGTTTTTTTCTTTCTCCTGAATTATATTTGCTCCTAAAACAAATTTAGTTATTGTCAAAGGAGCTTGTACCATCTACAGTCATTTGCTTGCAGAGATTGGCTTTGATCATGCAGTTGGCTGTTTTTGGTGTTATGTATGCAGGTGTCGTGAGATTAGAAGGAAACACTTTGCTGAACAGAAGCTCGGCGCGCTATCTTCTTCAGTGTGTTGTGCATGAACAACAGGAACAAGCATATGGTAATTCTCAATCCATTAATTTATCTGGTGAACACTCAATCTGACAGAGTCATCCGTGTCACTTTGAAGAAAGGAAGAGTAATCACATGGTGACTTACACTGTAAAAATGGCTCAGTCTTTTTCTTATGCTACACTTGTTTCCAATCTTACTGATTAGTAACAAATAACTTGAAATTGTAGAGAATAAAATGCCATTTGAAAAACAATGAAGGGTTAAAGTCTTCTTAGATAAAATAATCATTCATGAGATTATGAGGATTCAAGGGCTTTGTGAGCATCTACATGCTGTCTGAATAACATATATTATTCTTTTAAATGCTATAATTACTACATTTTATATTGTTGTCATAATTGTCCTTGCCTAATTTTTCATTAAAATCAAAACTATGTGTTTAAAATATTTCTCCATGAGCCCTTTGGAATTGTGATTGGCATCTTAAACTCACCAAAAAAAAAAAAAATGATCAAGACATAGAGATAACAGTGTCAAAGAGAATAGGGAAAAGTAAAGGAAAAATATGCAGTATAACAGAAAATATATTTTGAATGATAAATTTTAATATTAAATCCATTCAATTTTAGAGCCCTTGAATGTGTGGCACTAGCAGATATATGCTAGGGCAAAACAGAAATAGAAACAAAACATTGTACTATAGAATTAAATTAAAGTTTTCAAAACCTTCCTTGGAATTTGATCTAGCATGGTTTGCTTAAATAATAACAGCTCCCCTTGTTAGATAGGGCATATGCTCAGCATGGCATGTTGCTATAAATCACTCCTTGTCACAAAGAAGAATAGATACACTGGCTCTGCACTGCTTTGCCATTCTTTATAGCAGGAAACAGGGTATCAGTGTTCTTCATTATAGTGAGAACAGAAATATATGCCTTAATACAGACACATACACACACACACACACACACACACACACACACACACACACACACACACCATTTTAAACATAACTGTCAAGAAGCCAAATGATGAAACAATGAGATTAACATTCCAATGAGCCTCCACATATTTCTCAGACAAACATAAAATTCTGGTGCATGTATATAAAGCAGGGAGAAGAGTTGAAGATTTTTCATGGTTTCATTGTGGAAAATAAAATGATTTTTTTAAAATTCTCAATAGAATTTAACTATATTCTCCAGAATGTATACAGTTCATATGAATTATTGGAGGAAAGATCCAAATATTCCAATATTCCATTGTTCTTAATACAAATTAAAATGCATATTAAATCACTATATTGTTAAGAACATACCCCAATTTCCTTCTTCTTAGACAGAAAAACTATTTCTTTTTATGGGGTGTTAGAAAGTTCCTGAATGACTGTGCAGTGCTATGATGCCATGCGGTGCTGTGCACTCACTGTGTCTTTCTGACTCCTCTAGGGCACATATTGGGCCATTCTTTAACCAGCAAGGTTTTGTGGAAGGCAGAAATAAACAGCTAAATGTTAAGAAAGCGCAGAAGCCAATAGTTTTACAAAATATCCACTCTCTAAGAACCAAAATAATAGGGTAAATTCCAAACACAAACACTGAGTGTTTGAACATCCCAAAGACAGGAACCTAATGATTTACGTTAAATATCAAGAAAAATGTGTTCCACAAGAGTTGATTATCACGTATATGTTGATGTCTTTAACATTAAGAAAATCTTTCTCACTATCTCTTTCCCACCAGAATGTGTAGAAGCTATATGATTATCAATAATTTAGTAAACATTGCCCAGATAGTTTCCCTGAACTCACTAGTGGGCTACATAGCCCTAAAAATATTTCCAGGCCATGAGTCACTCTGACATGATATTTTTTGCTTCTATCTAAAGAGGATAATCCCTCTGGCAATTCTAAAAGTTTTTAAGTAGAAAATTATTTCTGCTTCCAAATTCTCAGCTTTTAAATTCCAAATTTGGCATGATAGGACTTAAAGTTTTAATCTCATGAAGAGAAAATTATTTTAAAGTATAAAAATTGTATTTTAATGATTCCATACAAATGTTAACCCATGAGTGCCTAACTCCTAGAATGTGAAATTGTACAGCTGAATTCATTTGAGGCTCCTGGAATAACATTCTAAAGCAATATTGCAAAATATTTCTTCACATTCTTCTTAGAAGATGGAAAAAGCCACATAAAAATAACATATCTGCTTAAATATTGATACATATAAATATGCTAATAAGTACTACATAAATTTTCATTTTAGGAGAAAATTAATGCAGCACTAATATAAATGTTGAACTCATTGAAGCAAAATTCAGATTGAAATCGACCACTTAACCACAATGTTCCTCAATATTCTAATAATCAAAATAGCAAGTCTTTCCATGTCTTGGGGAAAGGTGAATTTAATTGAAATAAAAAAGCAGGTGAAATCTACCATAAATACTTTATTTCTTTGTGAGGTTAGTGCTGTTAAGTTAAATATATATAATACATATGCTTCGATTTTACTAAATATCAATCTGTTAACATTTACAAAATTGTTGTTATTAACTATAAGAAAAACAATAGATAACTGCATAAACGGCAAGGAAAATCTATGACTATCTCAAAGGGGAAAAGTTCCAGCCTTATGCTACAACACTTAAAAACTAAAACCTTAAACATGGTAGAAGACAGTGCAGAATAGTTTTATTGGATATGTGAAATGCCTTTCTAAGTAAAGGATATAAGTCAGCAGTTAGAGAAAATATTAACAAAAATAAGCATTGAAATTTAAAATTCAACACCATAAATAGTTTTTTTAAACAAGTTGAGACAAACACTTTCTATTTCAATTTTCTGGTGAGTTTTAATCATGAATGCGTATTGAATTTTGTCAAATACATCTTGTGCATCTATTTAGATGAGCATATGTTTTTGTCCTTGACTGTTGATATAGTGTATTCCATTTATTGACTGGTGTATGTTGAACTATCCTTGCATCTCCAGGAATAATCTAACTTGGTCAGAGTGTATGATCTTCTTAGTGACCCCCTGTATTCTGTTTGCCGGTATCTTATTGAGGATTTTTGCAGCAATGTTCATTACAGAGATTAGCCTGTAGTTCTCTTTCTTGGTTGGTCTTTGTCTGCTTTTGGAATTAAGGTAATAGTTGCTTCCACAAATAAATTTTGGAGTCTTGCATCCCTTTCAATTTCATTAAAGAGTTTGAGAAATAGTGGCATTAGTTCTCTCAGTTTCTTGTACAATTCAGCAGCAAAACCATTAGGGTCAGTACTTTTCTTTATTGGTAGGTTTTTATTATGTTTTTAATTTCACTTATTGATATTGATGTGTTTAGAATTTTAATATTTTCTTCACTCAACTTAGGAAGTTCATATGTCTATGAATCTATCCATTTCTTTTGAATTTTCCATCTTATTGAAGTATAGATTTTTGCAGTAGGTGTTGAGTATCCTCTATATCCCTGGTGAATCTGTATGGTTTCACCTTTTTTCATTTTTAATTGTGTGGATTTGAAATCTTTTCCTTCCTTTTTTGATGGGATTGCCTAAGAGTTTATCAATTTCATTAATTCTTTCAAAGAACCAACTCTTCAATTCATTAATTTTTTATCAATCTCTTAGTTTTCACTGCATTAATTTCTGCTTTGATCTTTATAATTTCCTTCTTTGTGTGAGCTTTAGGATTAGCTTGCTCTTCGTTTTCTAGCAGTTTTGAGTTCAACATTGGGTTATTTGAGCTTGCTCTATTTTCCAAGCATGAGTATGCACTGCTATGAATTTCCCTTGTAGAAATGCTTTCATTGTGTGCCATAGATTACTATATGTTGTACTGACATTATTGTTTAATAGTAGAATATGTTTAATATCTTCTTTAATTTCATCTGGGACCCAATGGTTACTCAGGAGAGTGCTATTCAACTTCCATATGTTTATGAAGTTCTTAGAACTTCCTTTGATATTGATCTCCAATTTCAAGGCATTATCATCTGACAGGATATAGGAGATAGCTTTTGATTCCTTCAAATTTACTCAAGCATGTTCCATGAACTAACATATCCGTGTATTCTGGATAGTGCTCTTCATTTTGGAGAATGATCCATGTGCAGCTGAGAAAAATGTGTATTCTTATTTTGTAGGCTGGAATACTCTATGGATATCTGTTAAGTGCGTTTCTTCAACAGTTTGGTTCAAGTCTAATATTGATCTGTCTAGCCCTAACCCAGAGCCAGAATCACACTAAATGGCTGACAGCTAAAACCTTTCATGCTAAAATCATAAACAAGACAAGGACATCTACCACGACCACTCCTGTTCAATATAGTTATGGAAACATTAGCCACAGCAATTAGACAAGAAAAAGAAATAAAAAGAATAAAGGTAGGAAAGGAAAAAAAATAAACTGTAACTATTTGTTAATGACATGATAATCTATATAGAAGATCCCAAAAAACTTAGCAAAAAAAACTGCTTCACTTAATTACCTGGTTTGATAGAGTAACTGGGTACAAGACTAACACCCAAAAATCAATAGTCGTCCTATACAAAAATAATAGATTCACTGAGAGACAAATACCGGAAAGAATTCCTTTCACATTAACACCCAAAAACTCACATATTTAGGAATCAATCTAACAAAGGAGATGAAAGACCTCTTCTCTGAAAACTATAGCACTCGGAAAAAAGGAGATGAAAGGGGATATGAGAAAATGGAAATACATCCCTTGCTCCTGGATAGAAAGAATTAATATTATCAAAATACCCCTAATGTCAAAACTGCTATATATATTCAATGCAATCCCAAATTGAAATCCAATAAACATGTTACACAGAAGTAAAGAAAATAATTCAAAAATTTGTCTAGAACCAGAAGAGATCTAGAATGGCAAAAAGTAATTGTAGGCAACATATTCATGTCAGGGAGTACCACAATCCCCAACTTGAAATTATACTATACAAAGCCACTGCAATTTTTTTTTAAAAAAATGCATAGTCCTGGCAAAAAAGCAGATTAGCGAAAAAGACTGGAAGAGGTAGAAACAACTGCAGGGATACTAAGCCAGCTCATCTATGAAAAAGACCCTGCAAAGGAGGAAGAATAGCCTCATTTATATATGGTGCTGAATAACTTGGTTTCAACCTGCCAAAGATTAAAGTTACATCTATATCTTTCACCAGACACTAAACTAAAATCAAAGCAGATTAGGGACACAATTATTAAAATAGAAAAACTAAGCCTGCTGGAAGATAAAGTAGATAGAACTGTTGGAGACACTAGCACAGGGAAAGTCTTTATAAACAAAACCTCATCAGCATGAGAACTAACAGAAAGAATCAACAATTAGGATATATCTTATTTAAAAAAAAAAAAAAGCTTCTGCACAGCAAAAGAAACAACCAATAACAATGTTGAGATTGTAATAAAAAAGTAAGGAAACAAATTTTATATATATGGGGGGGTGGTAGGGTGGGTGGGGCTATGGGAAAAAATGAGAATTAAGTTGTGTCTTATACTGGTACAAATCCCCATTATGGAGTGCAATCATGATGTGTATATTTAATGTACCAATAAAGATAATTAAAAAAAAAAGAAACAACCAATAGAGAGAAAGACAACCTATAATATGAGAAAAAAAAATACCAGTAGTTCCTCAGACAAAGGGCCACTATCCAGAATATACGAAGAACATTAAAAAAAAAAAAATCACACCCTCCTAAATTTAAAGATCCAATTTAACAATAGGCACACAAAATGCTCAGATTTTTTTATATGAAGAAGTAAAGGAACAGTATGGAAAAGTAAAAAAACATATGAAAATAGGTACAACATCACTGGTCATTAAAGAGATCCAGATGAAAATAACTCAGATTTCATCTCACTCCAGAAACAATGGCTGCTATTGAGATATCAACCAACATCAAATACTACCAGGGGTGTGTGGAGAAAGGAACATTTCTCCACTCTTCGTGAAGATGTAGAATGTTGCAACCACTGTGGAGATCAGTGTGGAAATTCCTCAAAAAGCTAGAATTAGAGGTCCCATTTTCCCCTGTTCTTTTCCTGCTAGATATATGCATGAAAGAATTAAAAGCATCGTACCATAATGACATATGTGCATCCATGTTCATAGCAGTTCAGTTTGTAATAGCTACATCTTGGAAATAATCCAAAGGCATATCAACAAGAGACTGGATAAATAAAATGTTTGTATATTTTTAAATTCAAATCTTTATTGGTACATTATATGTACACATCATAGTCACTTTTAGCATTGAGAATTTGTACCAGTATTTGATATGACATGATTTGATTCTCATTTTTCCCCATTTCTCCTACCCACCTCATCCCCTATATAAGTAGGCTTATTGATTTTTTTATTACCATCGCATTCTTTTACTCCTTGTTATTTACCCATACATCTCATTTCCTTTTAAATATTTTCTATTTCACAATATCTACTATATAACTAGAACTCATTTACATCTTCATTTTCTCATACCAGAGAAAACATATGATATTTACACATCTGTCACCTATTTATTTCACTTATGAAGATATCAGGAGGTACATCAATTTGAGTATGAATACCTCAATTTTATCATTTTTTATGACAGAGTAATACTCCATTCTATAAAAGAATCACACCTTCTTTATCCAGTTTCCAGTTGATGGACATTTTGGTTGTTTCCAAGACTTAACAATCACAAACTGAGCTGCTATAAAAATTGGTGCACATATGTCACTCTGATATGAATCTTTCAATTCTTTTGTGTATATACCTAGCACAAGAACGGCAGGATCAAATGGGACCTCTAAACCTACTTTTCTGAGGAATCTCCAAACTGATCTCCACAGTGGTTGTGCAAGTCGTCTACAGTCCCACCAATAGTGAGAAGGATACCTTTTTCTCTGCAGCCTCACCAACATTTGTTGCCAGCTAATTCTGAGATAACATCCATTCTTTGTGTAGTGAGATGAAATCTCAGTGTTGTTTTCATCTGCATCTCTTAAATGACCAGTGATGATGAGCATTTCTCCATATACTTCTTAGCTGCTTTTACTTCTTCCTCTGAAATGTATCTGTTCACTTCAGATGCCCGTTTTTGAATTGGGTGTTTAAATTTGGGCCGGCTGTTTTTTTAAAGCTCCTTATATATTCTAGATAGTAATTCTTTGTCCGAGAAACAGCTGGTAAAGATTTTTTTTAATCTTTATTGGTACATTACATATACACATCATGATTACACTCCATAATGGGGATTTGTACCAGTATAAGACACAACTTAATTTTCATTTTTTCCCATAGCACTACCCACCCTACCGCCCCCGCCATATACAAAAAATTTGTTTCCTTACTTTTTTGTTACAATCTCATCATTTTTCCCCCTTCTTCCTATTTTACATTGAGCATTTTCTATTTTTGGCAATATATAAAATACAATTCTAGGACTCATTTACATCTTTATTTTCATGTTGTTGGTTGCCTTTTCGCTCTGGGTGGTTTCCTTTGTTGTGCAGAAGTCTCTCAATATCGTGAGCTCCCATTTGTTGAGTTCTTCTGCCAATTCTCATGCTATAGAGGTTTTGTTCATGAAGTCTTTCCCTAAGCCAGTATCTTCAAGAGTTTTACTTAACCTGTCTTGCAACAGGTGTACCGTTCCTCTTTTAATATTTAGGTATTTAATTCACTTTCATTTTAGCTTAGTATACAGTGGGGGTTTTTTAATAAAATGCAATATAAGCCAGGAAGGATAATAATAGAGACATTTATCATGATTCAATTTTTTTGAAATAATAGTAAAAACCATTTATTTCCCAAATGATTTGAGAGTAAATAGTCAATACTATGCACCAGTCCACCTCAAATACTTAGTTACTTTTTATGAACTTATAATCATCTAAAACAAAGAAAATTAGAGAGCTCTGACTGACACATCACTGCAGTGCTATTCCATCCTCAGATTCTTTCAAGTTTAGTCTATTATCCTAACACTGTCCATCATATTTAAAACAATAATCTAGAATTACATTTACAATTATTTTTAATTAAGTTTCACTAATATGAAAAATATTCTTCTACGTTTTAAAAATTTCATGACCTTGAAATTTCTGAACATTACAGGTCACTTGCTTTTGTAGAATGTGGCCCTTTGTATTTGTCGTATGATCACATCTGCCATGCTCTATTTTTACTCATGCATTCCATTGAAACAATTTTGGCAAATTTTAAAAATTATTCCATTGGTTGGATATTAATTTTACTCATTTCATTATTTATTCTTTTGCAGTTTATGTTTCATTTCTCCTACATTCTTTGTATTTTATTTTATGAGCGTTTCAAAGTGCTTCCTTTCTGAGAGTGTGTGCATCCGCATGTGTACTCCCCTCACGTTCTCTCTCTCTTGACCTCAGTGGGCATCTTATTCCAACCTGTAGATCGAAATTTTGAAATCCCATATTAAAAGTTCCCACTTTTTTATTCTAGTTAGTGAAAATTTATTCTATACTTCATAGTCATAAAAATCTAGTTCTCTAGTATTCATTACTGAAATATGTTTTTTTAGAAATCCATTTTATTATCATACAGTACTATAATGTCATCATATTATGTTAAATATGCAGTATGTATTTTAAAAAATGAAAAATCTACTATTTTAAGAAATTCTTATACCAAGAATATGTTCATCATCCGGGGATTTAGCTCAGTTGTTCCAGCACCTGCCTTGAAAGCTCAAGGGCCCGGGTTCAATCTCCGGTAACCACGTACTACAGTGCTGGCTTTGGTGGTTCATTCCTGTAATCCCAGCACTCAAGAGGCACAGGAAGGAGGATTGCTGTGAATCTGAGGCTTGCCTGGGCTCCAAGTGAGCTCAGGACCAGCCTAACCTATGAAGTAAGACCCTGTCTCAAATATATGTATATACACATTCTCTAAAGAAGAGATTTTCATGTGAAAATATTTGTGTAAGATTATATCTAAAAATAACTAATGCTCCATTGAAATTTATAGCATCATACTGAAAGATGCTTTTTGGGGTGTAACTGATTTTATTGGTACATTTTATATATAAATTATTATCACATTCAACATTGAGAGTTTATACCAGTACATTAAACATCTTGATTCTCATTTTTTCCCATTCCCCTACCCTCTCTCCTACTCTGGCCTCTTATATACATAAGTTAAGTTTGTTTCCTTTTTAATCACTGTATCTTTTCTTTCTTTACTTATCCCTATCCATCCCCCTTTGGTTTTTCCTTTTGAACATTTCTTCCCATTTCTCAACACCTATTATATATTTTAGAACTCATTTACACCTTCAATTTCTCATACCAGAGAAGTGATACAGTATTTATACATGTTTCCTATTTATTTCACTTATGAGTGTGTCCTCAATGTACATCCATTTGAGTATAAATGACTCAAAATTATCTCAAAATTCTTTATGGCAGGTAATGCTCCATTTTATTTTTTTTTAATCCACATTTTTGTCCATTCACTAACTGATGGATATTTGGGCTGTTTACAAGATTTAGCTTATAAACTAGGCTGTTATAAACATGGATGCACATATATCAATAAAATATGATGCTTCTAATTTTTTTCACGTATGTACCTATCAGGGAAAGTACAGAGTAAAATGGGACCTCTAATCCTAGCTGTTTGAGGAATCTCCACACTGATCTCCACAGTGGTTGCAACAATCTACATCCCTACCAAGAATGAAGAAGGGTTCCTTTCTTCATACACCCCTGGTAGAAATTGGTGAATTTCTCAATAGCAGCCATTGTTTCTGGAGTGAGATGAAATTTCAGTGTTATTTTCATCAGCATCTCTTGAATTTCAGCGATGTTGAACATTTCTTCATATGCTTTATTAGCTTTTCATCCCTGAAGATTTTGCCCCTTGCTAAAATTTAAACAGCTCAAATGCCCATCAACTGGACACTGGATAAAGAAGACGTGTATATTTTTAATAAAATGGAGTATTACTCAGCCATAAGCAATGGTCAAGTAGACATTTATACTTAAATGGATAGAATACGAAAGGAAGCAGTTAAGCTGTCATTATTTTCTAATATCATGATACTTTATATAGAAGATTTTAAAAACTCAACCAAAAGAGTGCCAGACTTAATTGCTGGATTTAGTAGTGTGGTTGGATACAAGGCAATATTCAAAAATCAATAACCTTTGTAAGATACCTGCCTTTATTTCTCCATTTGAAAAGTGTCTGTTCATTTCAGATGCCCATTTTTGAATTGGATCCTTGAGTTTGTGAGCTGTTTTTAAATTCTTTACTTATTCTAGATAGTAGCCCTCTGTCTAAGAAACAGTTGGTAAAAAAATTTTTCCCATATTGTAAATTGTCTTTTCACTCTGTTGGTGGTTTCTCTTGCTGTGCAGGTTTTTAATGAGATGAGATCCCAGTTGTTGATTCCTTTTGCTAGTTCTCCTGCTGATAAGGTTTTGTCGATAAAGTCTTTCCCTATGCCAGTCTCTCCAAAGTTGTCTACTATCACCACTCTGTTCAACACAATGATGGAAACATTAGTTACAGAAACTAGACAAAAGAAAAGAATCAGACAACTAGGATAGGAAAGGAATAAGTTAAGCTGTCATTATTTGCTAATGTCATGATACATTACATAGAAGATCTTAAAAACTCAACCAAATGTGTGCTAGACTTAATCTCCAGATTTAGTAATATAGTTGGATACAAGGCCAATAGATCAAAAATCAATAGCCTTTGTATACACAAACTAAAAAGATTATTTGATCTTAGTTTTCTTTATGGCACTTTGAACTGAATACTTTTACATTCCTCTTGTATTTTGGCCCTTTGGAGATTATATTAAGACTATAGTTAAAAAATTACAATCAATCAAATATTGATTTATGCTTTTGGTAGAATCAGTAATTGTTCTCTTTCTTAGGTAAATAGTTTTTATATTAATATTGTTGCCACTATAAGATGAATCTGTCCTTGTTAGCATATTCATATTAATTATTCATTCATATGTTTTTCATCTGTTTTCATAAACTACTAGTTATTAATTTAAAAAATGGCAGAGTAAGTAACCATTGTCCCCAAACGTACACACTCCATTTTGTAAGATAAGACAGTTTTGACAAGTTGAACGCAGGTTGATTAAGCATGTTTTTTGCAAAAGGCTATAAAAATGTAATTCAGGCTTCTAAGGTTTGTAAATATCTGGAATTCTTGTATGGGAAAGGTAAGCAACCATGTTGGATCCTAGCACAAGTCAACTAATCCTATGGAGGTTTGATAGTGATTTCTTCTGTTTATTTCATTGGGTGCATAATTGTGTTTTTCTTTCAAGTGTTAATTTTGTAATACTGATTAGCATCAGTATTAGGCTGGCATAGGTTCATTAGCAAAGCAAAGTGTGGATACAAAATTACTTCTTCCTAACTGCAGTAAGAGTTTTTGTCCTGGGTAACCCTCCTCCATTTCTCAACCTCTGTCTTGTACTTCCCTCCCTCATATTGAGAATCTCATCTCCAGAGCACCTTGTAGCTCTGGGTACAATAGTTCTACAGCTGGCTGTCAGGAAGCAAATAAATATAACAAAGATTTTTTTTTCTCTTTTCTTCATTAGGTTTTAATATTTTGATTAACAGAAATAAGGCCTACTGGTCAATAAATATTTCCAGCATTTTAGTCAGCAACAGGGCACTGAACACAAATCAAGAATTGTTTAAACTACAAGTTAATGACAGTCCATCACAGAAGTATGAATGCAATACATTTGTGAATATTTATTAGCTTTCCATCCCTGAAGATTTTGCCCCTTGCTAAAATTTAAGCAGCTCAAATGCCCATCAGCTGGATGGACACTGGCTAAAGAAGATGTGTGTATTTTTAATAAAATGGAGTATTACTCAGCCATAAGGAATGACCAAGTAGACATTTATACTTAAATGGATGTACCCTGAGAACAATAAGTGAACATAAAGGATATAGTGAAATAAATAGAACACAGATGTGTAAATAACCATATCTTTTCTCTAGTATGAGAATCAAAAGGAATAAATGAGGCCCAGAATTATGATAGGAATTGTGAAATAGGAAGAAAATGTTCAAAGGGAAAAGGAAAGGGGCAGTAGGGGAAAGTAAAGGAGGGGAAGAAAAAATTTGATGGTAAAAATAAAAAATGGAAACAAAGCTTATGTATATAGGAGTTGAAAGTTGTAAAGAGGATAGGGGAATGGAAAAAAAGGGGAATCAAAATATACCTTGTACAAGTACAGATTGATAATGTTCAATGTGACCACAATGTATGTCTAACATGTACTGGTAAGCTCAATAAATGAAAAAAAAAATTCTGGTGTTGATTTTTTGCATGTCTTCACAGTGGACTCGACCTACAAACTCAATTCCTTTGGGAGGGCAGATTGTAACTCTAGTTCATCAAGTGAAGGCTCATGCTCCTCTACACAGGTTTCAAAGCCTCTCTCTCCTGTACAGTTTTAGACCATTTTTTCTTCCAGGCAGATCCCGGCATCATTAGGGAGATACTGGCCCAGAATTTCTCAACCTTACACATGAAAGGGTGTTCCTTCCAAGGTTAAATCTGTACCAAGACAATCTGAAAATACAAATAATCAGTATCAGTATCTTGAATCAGTATAATTCAAGACTTTGCTCCTATGTTAAAATTAATTAATTTTTTAGATTTGACTCTCTATTGGTACATGTTATATATGCATCATGTTCACACTCAGCATTGAGAATTTGTACCAGTATATGACACAACTTAATTCTCATTTTTCCCATTAGCCTCCCCAAATTTAAGACCCAATTCAAAAATGGGCTCCCAAGTTAAAATTGAAATTCTGGTCATAATCCAAACTGTTCATCTGGCAGGCTGGTTGTATCTCAAGAGTGCACTGTAGCTTAACAGGTATGCTAAAATATATGCAGGCTAAATAATTATCAAAGATCCAGTATATACATTCGAATGGCTTCATTAGTAATCAGTAAACTCATAAAGCCATTCACCAAGGAGCACAGAGGCACCAATGCCCAACTTTGGAGACTAATTAGAGACTCACTAGACATGAGGACAAAGGCTCGGTAGCACATGTTATGGCACCACCTAAACATGGAAAGTCATTTTCTTTCCACAGAATGATCCTGTATCTTGTTAACAACATTCTGGATTTTAAGGCACTGGTTTGCTAAATGAACAGATGTCTGATGTCTGCTGGAAACTTACGTATCAGCTCTTTGGGAGTGGGCTTAGAATATTTATGTGATTAACACACCCATACATGTGTACTAGTGGGGTTGTGACTACTTCTTATTGTTTTCTTCTTATTTAGAAACTTATTTAGAAACATTCATCACCAAAACGAGACACTGGCTGCTCCTGAGACAACACAAACACAGGTCCTGATCTTGATGTCCTGCTCTGTCAGGAGTGCAGGAAAATGATTTTTTTAAAAACCTACAAAGTAACAGTAAATGAAAATATTTCAGCCATTTTTCTTCTACCAGTTTGTTTCTTCAGAAGTCCTTATTGCTGCAGGAAGCCATGGAGAGGTTCCTAGGAAAAGCTGTTCTACAGTGGGCCTTTAGCAATAAGTTAAAAAAGCCAAGTGGAAAGCTCCGAGAACACTCCAGACTAAAAAGAAAATGGAGCAGTGACATCGCCTTAGGCTTATTGGGAGCTCAGTCGGTCATGGGATGAACAAATATTATAGATGTCCAAGATGCTGTTGGATATTGGGACCTCTAGCTCAGATAAGAAAATGAGGGAAAAATCAGGCTTAAGAATCATCAACATCTATGCAATGCAAGTGGTATTTGTATGTATGGGATTAAATGATATTATCTAAGAAAAGCAAATGACCAGTTTGAAGGAATAAATTTAAAACAGCAGATAAGGGGCAATTACTTGATTGGCAAGTTTGTTTTTTTTTTCTTGTCTTAAATCTATGTTTCTGGATAAAAAAAAAAATAAATCCTCCTTTCAGGTGATTCTAAATTTAGTTGATTGTAATCACTGATTAGTTTACTTGGTAGAAAACATGTTAAAGCTGTTCAAAATTCTGAGCTGGGCATACTGATCCCTACCTATAATTCCGAACATCTGGACCAGAGGCTGGAGAATCACTGTAAGTTTGAGGCCATATATGCAACCCAGTGAGTCCATGCCCAGCCTTAACTACACGGAGAGACCCTGTCTCAAAAAACAAAACAAAGATTCACAAAAATCTCAAAATTCTGGTGAATCTTTTCATTTATTGATTTTACACCATATAATGGAGCAGAATATTTCTCAGCCATTGGTCATTTTATTAATTCTGGTTTTCATACTATAAAATCATTTTCATATCTGGAGTCTCTGTAAATTCCCCAGTTTTAATTTAATTTCTACAAAGCAACAACATGCTAAAGTGAGCTAAATACACAATTCTATTTATATGAATTATATAGTTTTAAATATTTTATTAATAAATTCTAATATAAAATTTTTAAAGCACATGCTTGCAGTACACACTGATTACATTTTTCATGGGAAGTCACTATATGTACACAGCATGTCGTAATTTCCCTTCATATCTTCCCCTACCCTCCTCCTCTTCCTTCTGTCTCATGGCTTCTTTCCATTCACACAAACTATCTCTCCATTTATTATCAATTATTTTTCTTATTCCCTTTTCTTTCTTTTTTTCCCTCTCCTTCCATGTTTGTCCTTTTCCCATTTGAAAACTGTCCCTCTATGTTCTGTTAGCTATCTTTATTCTGCCCTTTATTTATATTTGGAAGTTTCTCACAGAAGAGAAATTTAATATTTAAACTTGTTTTACACTTCAGTGTCACCCTTACATAAACACTCTTCCTAAACTCAGTAATTAAAATTTGCAACCATATATTTTGTTCTGTTGAGTAGTTAGAAAGGTTTATCATAGCAATGTTCCTCTTCAGCCCAATCAATAGCCACATCTGTTGCTAAAGCTAAGAAAACATTTGCTCTTCTTATCTTTAAAGAGGGCATGTTATGCTTATATATTTTCCCTACAATTATTTCTTAAATTGTGTTGTCCAAAACTGACAACTTTGTTTTACAACTGGGTTAAAGTTAAAATATGTGAGCCCTAAGATAAATAGAATCTACACAAGTTAGTGGAAATCTCCTCTGATTCCAGCCATAGCAAACTATCACTCTAAGAACAAAGAAGTTGGACTTTACATGGAGAGAATGATTTTCACTCATTTTTGTTCATGTCATCTTATGGCCAGATGGCCCCATTTCTAGCTTTTTTTTTTAATTTTTATTTTTTAATCTTTATTCGTACATTACATATACGCATCATGATTGCACGCCATAATGGGGATTTGTACCAGTATAAGACACAACTTAATTCTCATTTTTCATTTCTAGCTTTTTTAAAATTTGCTATGCTAAATTTGGAGTGATTATAAATTAAATAATTAAAAGATTGCCTGGATGCACAAAACAAACCCTTAATTTTTGACTTTCATAGGGTGTCTATGTTTAGAAATTAGAAATGGAAGTTGAAAAATGTAGTTCTTATGAGTCATCCTTTTAAGATGATAGTGCTCTTAATTCTATAAAAAGACTGTACGTAGAAAAAGGAAAAGATATAATGGAAAAGAAAGTCAAAGTCTAACTTGTTCCTCATTCTACAATAACTCTCTTCGAGAAGATTCCAGAACATATTTTTTATTACCTTAAAGAATCAGGTCTTTCTTACATCTCTAAGAAAAAGAACAAATACGGCTTTTGGAAAATAGTAGGGCAAACTAATTACCTATCTTTGTAACTAAATAGAAAAAATTAAAGGTATTGGCTAGTTTCTAATATGATGAACTATGTAAAAATCTATTTAAAAGGATAATTTTTGTTCTTGTACATTTTCTAGTAATACACAATTGCAAATATGAGAAATATTTATCACAAAAATAAACCCAACTTTATAAAATAAACCAATTCTTCATCCTTTTCTCTAAAATGGTCTGCCAGAATGTGACCATGAAAGCTCTACTACAAAAAAAGAGAAAAATAAAAAAGCCATAATCAACAGTAAAAAATATAATTATTTCTAATGCTACTTATATGCTCATAACATACGTCATTTATTCATTCAATTAAAAATACAAGCATCTATTTAAAGGTCTGCCTGAGTTGCAAAATAAAAATGTAAATGAATTAATGCAACAGGTAAACTACTATGACAGAAGTGTATTTAATAGGGTGAGAAAAATCAACTTCAGCTACAGAACTGAGCGTAGGCTATGGAGAAAGATGAACTGGGCATGGATGAGAACATGGGATTCTGTGGAAGTCTGGGGAAGAGGATGCAGCCAGAACCCTAGCGGCAAACTCCAATCCCCCATGAGTCCCACAGCAAAAGGATTAACAACCAATAACAACAGAATCAGGATTCTAAAAAATCTTTTAAAAAAGGCTTAGCCCCAAGCTCAACCCTTGCTACTCTGAGGAGCAGCAGCCAAAGGTACAATACTGCAGAAGAGGAAGAAGGAGAGGAACAGCCCATATCTAGAGCTCGCCTGCACCTTTATTTGGCCCCAAGCCTTTACACCCATAATCCTAGCATGCATAAAACAAGTCAGTCCCACAATAATCCGTGTAGTTGAAGATTACATGGGGCAGGGTAGACATCCTTAAATCCCAGTAAATCCCATAAGTCTTAGGGCCACTAATCCTAGTGCAGAAATCCTTGTAGTTTAAGATCCCACAGCGGGAGTCAGACATCCAAAAGTCCAAGTAAGTAAGTTGTAAGTCCGAGTAAGCTGTCCACAGTTCCCAACAGGATTCCATCATCCAACTCTTCCAAGTTTTAGGAAGACAGTGAGGAAGTATTATAGTCTAGATCAAAGGGTCCAACAAAAACTCTTATTCAGACAAACTCAAGATTATTTTAAACACTTTATTTCTGTTTCCCAAGAAGTACTGATTAAATAAACCTGGGGGGTCCTCAAGAATCTAATTTTTAGATTCCCCAGATGATATGACATGAAGTCTGGAGGACTGCAGGAACAGTGAATCAAGCCTGAAGTGAACGTTGCCTGTGAAATGTTGAGAAGATGGACAAGGTCAAACTTAGGAGGATTTTTTGCCTGAAATAAAGTCTAAAGCAGGGTTTGTGAACTTTTGCCATGTTCATCCCTTTCCAGTAAAGTAGTAAAGAGCAAAAGCCATGAGGTTTCTCATTTCTAATCAGTGCCCTCCTCACACTGATGCCACTGGTCTATGAAGCACACTTTGCTGCTCTAGTTCAACAAATCAAATGGACAAAGGGACAGGTAAAAGGATACATAAAATATGAAAATGAAAAGCATGAAAGTATAAAAATGAAAGGAAGCATCTTCTGATTTCCAGATTAATGGATTGATGCTGTAAATATTTAAAACAAAATGTTCAGTGATAGTAAAAATCAGACATAAAAATCATTCTATTCACTCCACAAATTAAATATCTGTTAAATAGAAAATATAATATAATGCAGTAGCAAAAGGCATAGAGTCAGATTGGCTTACTTCAAATTCATCCTTAGTATTTTACTAGTATGGCCAAAGCTCTTTGCCTAAAATTTATTTATCTGTAAAAGCAGAGATAATGATGAATTCTCTGGAGGATGGGCAAACTACTACTTAACATGTGGAAAACACTTACAACAGAGCCCAGTATGAATCAGGCAATATTCCAACATCTGCCACTTTCTTTATTACCTTTTTTATACAGATCTCAATATGAGATCACATTGAAAATGGAAAACAGCTATTTTCTCTTAACTTTAAAAAAAATAGCTTAATAAAGGTGTAATTCACTGTTCTTCTCATCACCCTTGTGGTTTTCTGATACAGTGGTTTCCATTCTTATTCCTTTTCCTTGCAGTGTGGTGAATGCTCCATTTTATTCCTTGTCCATCTTTAAGTCTAGGATCACCATATTTTAAAATAGTATAACATTTACCCAGTGTGGTGGTTGAGCTTACTTGTCAATGTGATGGGTTAGGGAGTCACCGAGGGAACTAGGATGCTTATTGGTCTATTGGGTGGAATCTGACCTTGACTTGGTCCCTGGCCATTTCCTTTCTGATGTTATCTCACCCTTCTCTGCTTCCCAGTGACCATAAAGAGCAGTTTTCTTCCACTAAGCCATCCTCATATCATATTTCTGCCTTGGAGCCAGATAATTCTGAAGTCACATAAACCTGCCTTTCTTCAATTTGTGGGTGTTAAGTATTTTTTTTCACAAAGAAACAGGACAACTGAACAACATATGCAACTCCTGCCTTATTCTGTCATTTTTTTAGGTTACTGCTATAACATAATCCTCCATAATCCATGCAGCTTTACTCCACCCAGAATTCAATCTCAACCATTCTTAACAAATTCAGTGAACTTAACAATGAACTGAGTAAACTTAATGAACTTTTACTTTGAATAAATCTGTTTTTCATAATAGTAATTATTTCTGAAAATTTGACAACTTTTTCAAATTATTGGGAAAGAGAATTTCAAATACAGATCAGATTCACAAACGTCAAAATTGCTATGAAATGGATCAAAGCCTCTATAAACTGTGGTTTACGTAGATTGCCAAAGAGAAGTTAGAACAGTATTCTAGATATAGGAGCTAACCCTAACAAAGCCCAGCAGTAGGAAGAGTCCACTAACTATGAGATGAGATAAGGAAATCAGTTGGAGAAAAGATAAAAAGTTATCTGATATTAGAAAAGTATGAGATGAGGCTGACAACATTGTCAAATATGAAGATTCTACTATGTCAACTTGACAAGACTGCAACTAAGCTTCACAGAATGCTCTTCTTTTATAGTTTTAGGTTAGAGTTTACCAAAACATAAATATTCTCGGTCAGTTTGGAAGAAGGAACTGAGTCTGTACCTGCTGCCTTCTAATGGCTACTGTAGATGGGACACGGTGTGAATCCTAATCTCCTCATTGCTACCTCCAGCTCTTTTCCCCACCGATCAGCTCTGCCAGCTGTGCTAACAGACATGCCAAAACCCATGAGGGCACACATGTTCATGTACAGACGCGCACGCTCACACACACACACACACACACACACACACACACACACACACACACAAACTTGAAAGAGGGCCTTCCTTTGGCCCCACCCACTGGTCTCCAACAAGGTTCATCCCAGCAGATAAGAGAACTGTGGCAGGAACCTGTCACGCTGCCTCTCAGCTCTTACATTTTAACTTCCTTAGGCTTCTTATCCAACATGTTAGGTCTTATTCCTAAAATACTAACTTCTTTGCAATGGTTATTTTTCATGGGCTGATACCAATGCCACCGGATTTTTAGACTCAGCTTGGGCTTCACAAAAAATAACTGAACGTTAAATATTTTTGAGCAGAGAATGACAACAAAAGAGTGCTAAGGGAGCTGACTCAGACAGTGGCTTCATCCTGATTTCATCTTAGATTGAAAGTTTTAACTTTCAAGTGTAAAAGTGGGTAAGTGTAGATTGGCTGCCCTGCTAAGTCAGGTGGGAAATAGAGGCCCAGAATGAGGACAGAAATAAAGAAATGTTCCTCATTTATTTAAATGAGTGATTCCAATCCTTTTGTTTATAACATCTTCATGATACACTATAGTCCTGGCACATGGTATAAACTTATAAAATATTTACAAAATTTGAGAATAAATTGTAAATATGTGTTAAATCTTTTGGTACTTAACCTCAAATAAAACAAATCCATCACAATTTTTGTTGAAACATAGGCTTCATAAGAACATAAAAGCTGGCAGTTTGACTTTGTATTATTGTATTCTCAATGCATAGAATAATGCCTCATACATATAAGTGTCTGCAAAAAAGAGTTATTGATTGAATAAGGTAAAGGATGTGATCAGTGAGCATCATAACACTCCCTTCAATAGATAAAAGGTATGTTCATGGAATTAAATTGTTTCTCCATACTTACCTGGCAGGGAAGATACCATGATCATGAATTAAATTGTCCTTTCAAAAGTTTCCAATATCAGAGTTTACACATTGCTACACAATTCCATAAACATTTCCAGATAGATAACAGTTAAACTTAGAATTTCAAAGTGCAGAACTTACAGAAAATAATTTAATGGAAAAGTTTGTGCCATTCACCTACGAAAAAGTATTCATTATATTTCTGTTCCAGGATTCTTTGCAGTTGTTGCTTTTTTTTCCTCTGGGAGGAGAAATGATCTTGAGTGTTTTTTTCCACCATTCAGGAAAATCATTTTTGGCTATAAATATTAATGGGCTTAGTAATAAATTACACACTTGAATGGCATTTTATTACTTAAAACTAAAATATTAAAAACCTTATTTGAAATGCACAGAGAAATCATGTAATTTAAATCACCTTAGACTTAGAAATGGACTGCAAACCGCTGTTTAGAAAGAAGTATAATTTTTAAAATACGTATTTTGGTAATGAGCCAACATATTCCACAAAACCATCTAAAAAGAATGTGGACATGTCCTCTGGTCTAGTATATTTTTTGTCAGATAAACAAATTCCTTTTATGTACTTCCTCAAGCTGTTCTTTAAAATTAATAACATAAGCAGTGAAGTCAGAATCGGTACATACTAGTTTTTTGACCATTAAAATAGAATTTTCTTCTCTCTGAAAATGAATTTACTTAGGAATTTACTAAGCCATGAGTGTAATCTCCTCAAAAGTAAATCCTACAGATTGGTCATGTGAAATATATACTCAGAAGTATGTCTCAAAAATCATGTTTCTTTCTTTGAAAAATTTGAACTGAATAACTTAAGACTGATAATTTATTTTCCAACTGTATAACAGATGAGTTTGACAGATTAATTTTATCTGATCATTTTGAGATAGAAATAATAAATTTATTCAGGAATCAATCATCATCATTATATATTCAATCTATATTTATCATGATGTGGTCAGTAATTTTGACTGAAATTCCTCAATTCTAGCTCATTACACCAGTAATCACTTCACTTATGTTTTGTTTCATGGAGAACATATAGTAGTTAATCTTCCTTTCTATAATATGAAATAAGTTTTAAGTTGGACTACATGTCCTCAATAATGTTTATTTTTAAGAAATTCTCCACTAAGAACTTTCAGTAGCTCTCCATTGCATGTCAAATATTAGTTGGTTTCTTTAGCTTGATGGTCAAAGATTAACTGGCTTCCTTCAAACCATGTTTCAGAATAATTCTCATTTTTCTTGTTCATTGCATTATATGTCATCCACCCAAGAGCTTTTAGTATGAGTGAAGAAGCCACAGTTCTAAGCTACCAGTGTGACTGAGCAAGACGAAAGGAAGACCTGACACAGCCTCCCTTCCCTTCACTGACTTCTCCTCTTAAGGTTACACCAGCTACAGCTTTTGATTCTACGAAATTCTGTCGTAGCTCACAGACCCGTCAACTCCATGGCATGTGCCTCTCACCACCGTGTACTGGAATATCTTAGATCTATCTTCCAGGGTGTGAGATTGTGACAAAGAGGGATCTCTTATTATTCATATTTGTGTTTATTAAATAAATACATAAGCATTCCATTATTGGTTACAAGTGAAACTGAATCTAATCAAATTGACTTGAAAAGGGCAGCCAGCACAGTGGTGGCCATGGGAACGTGGCCTGAACTCAAGTGTTCCAGGGCAACTACATGTCAATAAGCATAAGATCTCTGATCCCTATTAGCTCCTGTAGAGAGTATATGAACAAGAAACGCTTTCAAAATAATGACTTAAATTGAAGGAAACATGGAAATAGCAAAGTCTGACCAAACAGTATCTTTTAATCTTCAAACCAACAATTCAAATAATTGCATTTACAAGTCAGAAAACTTGAGGTCCAAAGTTACACACAACTGTGTAGCAAAGGTTGCTAATCAAATTTTAAAGTCCCTAGATTTTGTGCTCAAAAACATTGTTGTTCTCAACATATATACTTGTCTTCAGTATCATAAGTCCTGTTATTCACACTTTTTAAGAATGTTGTCCCATTTTTATGAATAAAAAATATGTAATTATTCTAGAATACTCACCCAAGTAACACTTTTCAGCTTTATTCTATAAAAATAAACACGTGTATTTTCTTAATTTATTTTTCTATATATATGTATGCAATATGCCATAATGTTTTTCATTTTATATACTTTCTATATGACTAACATTCATGTAAAATATAGAAGTTTTTATGCTACCTAATATTTCATTCACATGTATGAAATTGTCATACTTAACCCTACAAACGTTGTATCTGACATTTATATTGTTTTCCATATTTTATTGCTATAAATAAAATTTTGGTAAAGTATCCTCATTCAGAAACCTTTGACTATTAACTTGGTACTGAAAATTTAACTCTAGAGAGAAAGAGGGGGAATAAAGGAATTAGATTGTGAATGGTTTTATACTCTTGAGAAGTAATGAACTCCAACTTTACTGTAAATCATCTAATCCAAGATTTCTCAATTTCAGTCACTATTAACATTTTGGGCCAGATGTTCCTTGTAGGGAGATGTCTAAAACATAGCAAGCTCTTAAGCAGCACCATGTGTCTTAATCGTTTTTTACCAATAACAGTTCTCACCTACCCAGTTAACACCGTAGTAAAAGTCTCCTGATATTGCCAAGTATCCTATTGATAATTACCATCTTCCTGCATCCTAAGGCCATGTGAAAACCACTGATCTAATGCTAGAGAATCAAGCTCATCACCTGCATTTACATTTGTTCTGACCTGATTTGGTTAAAAAAGAAAATATCAAAATATAACCATATTTTATTTCCAAAAACTGCTTCAGTATTTTGCATTATATGAAACTATAACACTACTCAAACTCAAGGAAATATAACAAGCATTTTTCAATATTAAAACAATATCCAAAAAATGTAAAGAAAACAAGTACTGGTTCTGTGCCAAGAATGACAAAGCTGAATACATAAAAGAAAGTCTTTGAACAGCCTGTTATATGATGCTTCACTGTGACTAGCTGAAAAATGAGGACCAAGCTCTGAATAAAGACAGACTGATATGTAAAGAAAAAGAAGGAGTAGAGGTTAATGAATTATTTCTAAATCAATATAGTGTAATAAAATTCTCTCTTCTGTGAAAATGGGAAATTTGCATTTATGCCCAGTGAAATATAGATGAACAGTGATTGTGCTTATTACACCTGTCACAGTGAAAAAAATCAGGGCACATTATCTACTAGTTACATTTCTTCAAAACTGATTAACCTTAATACATTTTTCCCTTCGCCGATCTGATGGAGTTTACTGAACATAACATGTCTTGATTAAAATTGCCCACGTCTTAATTCAAGCCATTCCTTTCTGTAACTTTTATATCTTTGATTATTTCTTTAAATTAACTGTTTAACTAATGGGAATAATAACATTCTTTGGTCATGGTGTACTTAAAGATTCAAATAGAGTGTCACTCAAAAAGAAATTTTCAAGAAAAATTTAAAACCATATTAAAATAACAATTATTTTGCTCACTTATATCTATTTAGCATAGGGAATTCTTTGAAAGTAAAATGGAAACCTTTATGAAGAAACAGGAATTTTTCTTAGTTCAAATGTGCTATGTGTAAATTTTCAGGTATTTCATCCTGTTTTCTTTAATCCTATGCATTCCTCAAGTTGTGTTATTTGGTATATAGCCATTCAATCAACATCTTGTTGTTGTTAAGCAATGCATTTTTTAATTTGCTTATCAATCAATGGATCAAATCAAATGCATCAAATTCCCTTAATAGCTTGATTTTATCATTAATAAAACTCAAAATACCTATTATCTGTTTATTACATCACACTTTATGAAGAAAATTGATTGCTTTAGTCTTCTTACTTGAGTCAGATCTAAGCCTATTGTGTCGAAGCCTACACTAACTGAAATATTTAGTTTCTTTTTTTAACACAAATCTATGGGGTAATATTAAGGATAAAGAGATGAAGCCAAAAGTACTTTAAGTGCAACAAGGTAGAGAGAAAATATTCTGATCAGATAAGTTCATTAGAATAGTGAGCTCTAGCACTTTTTTTTTTTTTTTTGCAGATGGAGAAATTTGATTATTGAACACAAAACACTTTTCTCAGGCAAAATTTGCAAAAAAATTTTCATCAAAATTATTTTCAATTTCTTAATAACTTCTCTTATCAAACCAGTACTTATGCTTTTAGTTACTAATCTCTTAGAGCCTACTTTTTTCAATATTTTCACAGAATACACTCATTTTCTATATGTGCATATATTAATAATATAATCATATATGTTATGATTTAGCTTTAAATTGTCCCCCAGATCTTCTGTGTATGGAAGGTAATTGCATCATGAGGCCTTTTACCAATCAGTGGACTCTTTCACTGAGTCCAGTAGCTGAATGTGCTATTAGGAGGTGGGGCCTAGTCAGAGATGGGTTATTGGAGGGGTGACCTATAAAGATATATTCCTGTCCCCAGCTTTCCTATTTTGCTGTTGTCTGGATGGCATGGATTGAATATCTTCTCTAAATTGTGCCCATTTCCCATGCCATAATAAATCTATCCTTCTTTAAATTGTAAGAACTAGATATTTTGTCCCAATGATAGAAAAGTGGTAAAAACAGAAGTTGATAAGAGGAATGGGGTTGTTGCAGTGACTATATCTGACCATCTAGTTTAGAAATCTTTGGAACAAATTTCCAAAAGGCCTTTGGAAAGGAGATGCTTGCTAGAGAAGACCTAGAACACTGTAAAAAAAAAAATTAAACAGAGATTGATGAGAGGATCTCATCAAAGTTGAGAAGACCAAAATGTCAAAAGAATATAGTCACTATAGACCAATCATATGAAATTTCAGAGAGGAACAGACTGCATTAGTAGTTGAATAAGAGGTCATGTGTGCTACACATGTAGAATCTTTGTCTTTATTTTGCCTATGTCCTGAGCTTTTTTGGAAGACTGAAATTAAGACTAATTAATCTGGTGGAGTAATGTTCAAAGTTCAGATTCTAGCATGGATACAACTGTACATCTATTATTTGTTGTTATTTTTAATAATTTTATTAGTACATGTGTGTGATACATAATAATCACATTTTTGTGGGGAATTGGTCCATGTATACAAGTGATATTCACACCCATAAGGGGAATATTGAGAGACAAACATACAGACTGCAAAAGAGGTTGTCTCAAGGTCAGTATCAATAATCTACTGGAAACATTTACTAAAAGCTGAACTTGTTTATAATTTGTCAGTAGTCTTTCAGCACTCTTCAGTAGACAGATTGTATATTTGTAATTGGAAGTGACCAACAAAAGTTCTGACTCAGAGAAATGTGCTTGGAATGGACCTCATAAAAGAAAACACACATTCCTCAAGGGAATATCTGTGGTAGTTGTCTCCCTTACTACTGTCCCCACACTAGGGGATAATATACTTATTTTATTTTATGTAAGATTATCCAAAAATAAAACTTTTATTTATTTTTGTTTATAGAAAAAAAAATAGTGTGGAGTTCAAAAATAGTTCACCTTTGAGTTTTCAGTGGAAAATTTATTGACTAAGGTAAATTACAGTGCCTAGCCAAATTTCTAAATCAGATATCCATCCAGCTTTGCAACTGTCTTTGAAAATGTCAATATGTTTCTTAAATGTAAATAATGAACATTAACTACCGGAACATTGGATATAAATTGAAATATAACTTTAAAATCTGGACAAAAATAGCATCCTTTCACCAGAAAGACTTGAAAAACAGACAACTTAACAGTATAGACACTAGAAGTAAACTGAATGATCTTTTTTAGTCTGAAAGAAATAAGGAACCTATGGATTAGATGCTAAGACAGCCACTTGAAAGAAAAGAGAAGTATTAATTCTTTCAGACAGTGTAAAAATTGCACCAGATTGAAAAGCACCACCAGGTACTTTTCATGCTTATTTTTTTCCATGAAGAAAAGTTGTCTCAGCTCTGGTAAGGCAGAGAAGATGGTTTCAGAAACCACATCCTCATTACTCAGAACCAGATTCCATCTTTCAGCATTTCAGTATTATTAGTTCTGTCCCCGATTTCTTGCCTTGAAACCACTGCATGTGTTCTCAGTGGTCCAGTGACCACTGCTGATATTAATCAAGCCCCTCATTTTCATACCCAGTGACGTTTAACATGAAGTAGGTCAGGCAAAGAAATGAAAATTATAGCCAGGGAGCAGGTCAATGTGTGCTAGAAATGTTAATCACATACATACAATTAACTTTTTACTTAAACTTAGTTATTCATTTATAGTTTGAAATAATCCTCTGATTTTCCTGTTTTAATTTTTTTAAGGTTTTTTGAGATAGGGTCTTGCTTTGTGGTTCAGGCTGGCCCTGAGCTCAGCCTCAAACTCACATCACAGCAATCCTCCTGCCTCTGCCTCCCAAGTGCTGGGATTACAGGCTTGAGCCACCACGCCTGGCACTGTAGTGTGTGGTACTGATTGCTGCTGGGTGTGAGTCTCCACACCTAGTATAGTATGTGGTTACCGGGAATCAAACCTGGGTCCTTGCACTTGCAAGACAGGCGCCGGAACCACTGAGCTAACTCCCCAGCCCCCTGTTTTAATTTTCAATAATACATTTTTACTGCTCATGATTACTTGTTCCATTTTCCTTTTTTTATTGTGAAATAGGCACATTTATATATGCAACATGATTCCACTCAACATGGACAATTTGAACCAGTGTATGACAGACATGACTTGATTCTTATTTTTTCCCATTCCCCTACCCAACCTACAACCCTGATCATTACATACATAAGCTTTGTTTCCTTTTATACCATTTTATTTTTTCTTTCCCATTTTCATTATTTATACCAACTTACAACCCCATAAATACTCATTTCTTGCACTCTGTCCTGTATATTATGTGAATTACTTGATTTGAGGTGAGAAGACTTATAATACATTAGACACAATAATCCTTTCTCAGAAACAAGGGCATTTTCCCTCTCCTCTCTTGCTCCTCTGTAACAGGATGCTCACTCATTTATCTTTCACTTGTCAGACACTGATAATCTTTCTGTAGCTTCTCCACCTGGATTCTATACTGGCATTTGTTAATTTGTGATCCATAAATGGTTGACTTTCACCTAATTTAGTTTTAGTGATGTATTTATCTGTTGCCCATAACAAAGCATCCCCAAACCCAAAGATATGATCAACATTTTAATCTCTCATAGTTTCTGTGATTAAATTGTATGACAGAGCCCAGTGAGATTGGCTTAGCCCCAAGATATCTGAAGCCTCAGATGGAACTTGAGAAGGGGGGACCTATGAAATAGTGAGAGCTTGTTTACTCATGAGACTTGGATTGATGCAGATTGAGACCTTCACTAGGACTATCGACTCGGATATCATCACATGACTGTATATGTAACTTGGCTTCCTTCTCTTGAAGATAGTAGGTATTACACCTTTTATTATATAGCCTTAGTAGGCATATAGAATCATTTCCATCGTGGTCCACTGGAGAGAACAAAATCATGCAAAGGGGCCATGGCTCAGTGGAGGTACTGTCAGGCACACTGTAAGAAAATTATGTGGGATGGAATAGATATACAGACAGAAGTATCTTTAGAAAAATCCAACCTGCTGTCGCTAATAATAAAGTAATATAATTTGTTGAAGTTCAGCTGATGTAGGGAGAAAAAGTAAATTAAATCCCCAGAATTTATAACTATTTTCCATATATTTTCAGTTTCATAAGCAAAGGATTTATTTATATACCTATATAACTTAGTGATACGCTAGGAAATGTTACAAGAATGCTTGTATATGCTAATGTATGATATGAACTTTGCCTTCACAGATTCAGTAATTGTCAGTGTCTCACATTTCCACAGCGATCATGACTGATTATGACTGTTATGCACATGAGTAAACTCAACCTTCAAAGAGTTCGAGAACTTCCCAGATAATCTTACAAGAAATGGAAACAAGGCTCACTCTATAGAGATTTCCTTAGTGTCCTGTATAGTCTATTGAAATCTTTGTTCATTTTTTTCTTCTTCTCTACTAGACTTCAGAAGTATGAGCTAAGTAAAAAAAATTTAGTTATATAAATACATATTAGTTCAATATAGCTTGTATAATCTTGTATGTAGTACCCCTCATTACATCCTCTACTCTCCATATTAAAAATAAAAAAACGAAAGTAAGAAAACTGATTGGCTAGTTGGCATAACTAAAAGTAGAAATTACCAAAGTAGAAAAGGCCAATAAGGCAAGTCAGGTCTGCTAAGTTAGTACCAAAAAGGAGTTTTTCTCTGGCTGTGGTTGGAACTGATCATGAAAAAAAAAAAAAACCTAGGGTCATGTTACATTCCTTGGAATTTTGTAGACATTTTAAACAAGAGAAGCCCTCATTTTTTCTGATATTTGTTAAGAAAGCTTAGAAACAAACACCAGCAAAATACAAATACATAGCAATATAAATGAAAAGATATCTAATATTTGTGGAGCTTATTAATTTTAGAGAACTGCCGTAGCAGAATAACATAGACTGGGAGGCTTCAACTATGTAGAGGTTGAGTCTCACAGCCTTGAAGCTTAGAAGTGCAAAACTAAGATGCTGAAAGGGCTTTTTTCTCTAAATTCTCCATCCTTGGATTACAGAGGATCGTCTTCTGCATTTTCACACAGTCTTCCCTCAGTCTTTCTTCACGCACAATGCTGTTTATAAGAACACTGACCACAATGACACATCCTAATGACCTCACCTCAACCAGTTTTGTACCTACAACATCCTTATTGCCAAAAATCACACCTTGAGGTACTGGATTAGGACTTCGGCATATATGGAGGCAGGCAATCCACTCTACAATATAGTCTATCAAATTTACTTCATAAAAATAGAGAAAATATGTGGTTAGTCAGCTGAATATTAATCAAGATGAGCTGGCTAACAAAACTCAGAAGTAGGCCATGGTAATCTTTGAGGTATTTGGTTGAATATGTAAAAGCAAATGGCATCTGTCCTCCTACAGTGGGACAAGAGCCAAAAGAAGAGCATTTTTCTCTGTTACTTTTTAGCTCTTCCACAACTTGTCTACTTCAGTTATCCCTTAACACTCTATATGTGTGGGTTTCTAAAGAAAGGCAGCTTCTCTGAGAAGAGTTATTCATCAGTGGTTTTGCTGCCAAATGTGTAGGAAAATGCAGGAATTTATGAATAAATAAAAACAAACTTTCAGATACTTTGCCAAATGAATTTGAAAAACATTCTGAAAGCATTCAGAGAAAGAAAAATAAATTTTATTCAGGGCTAATACATACCATGGACTCAGTACCAACTCAGATATGACATTTAAATTGTTAAAAGGTAGCTAGAAGATTGATGTAGATGTTATCTATTTTAAATATATTCATATTTTATTAGTAAAGTCTCTTTTAACACAAAAATAGGAGGAAAATTATACCTATCTCATTCCTTTAGTTCATGTAAAGACATTCAAGGGAATGAGTGCCCAAATATATTAAATTTGAAGAGCCCAAATCTCTTTTTAAAGTGTCTTATTATGAATAATTTTAAAATATGAAAATTTGTATACAAATTAGATTTCCAAATATAGTTATCACAAAATCAGTAATTAGCAACAATTTACACATCTCTGCCACTCTTCTGTAAATATGAACATTATTCTAATTCAAGTTCCAGACACTATTTCACTTTTACATACTTTTGAACATATTTCTAAAAATTTTAAATATGCTTTTGCAGCTCTTAGTGGTGTTATTAAACCTCACAAAATAATTTTTCTCTAGCATCTTATACTCACTCCAATTTCCCTGATTTTTCTGAGTCATGTTTACAGTGCTTTGCTTGAATCAGGATCTAAATTAGGTCTGTATAGCACAGTCATTTGCTGCATTCAGTAGCACATTCTTAAAAACTGAGTTCCTGACTGTAGTGCATGACTTCCTGTGGTTTACCTGAGGCTTTCTCCTTATTTCTCCTGCTTGGAGGATCTTTCCCACTGTTATATTTGAGATCCAGAATGTTTCCCAGAAGAATCCTCACACTGAAGGCATGGTTGCAGATGGGGTTTGGCTAGTGGCTGGGTCATGAGGGCTGTCTGCACATTTGGTAGATAAATCCACCGGCGAGACCATCATCTGATGACTTTCTTGAGAGAGTGAAGAGATAGAAAGTGGATCCTTGCTAGAGAAAGCAGGCTGTGGAAGCCCCCAGCCCCTTCTCCCTGGCTTTTTTCCTGTCCATGTTTCCCAGATTCCATGGAAAGAGTTCTTTCCTCTACCACCCTCTTTCTCCATGACACTCTGCCCACAGTGACAGAAACAGCCAATCATGGACTGAAACCATGAACCAAAATAAACCTCTTCTTCAAGCTGTTTATGTCAGATATTTGTCACAGTGAGGTGACTAGCACACTGACCCAGAATTGTACCCTCACTCTATTTCTTTTCAGTTTTGAGCATTTAGCTTTCATGTCAATCTGATGTAATAAATGAACTCTTAGCATTTATCATATTAGTAGACTCCCTTTTCAGGAATTAAACCTACATGAAAACTAGTACAGACACTTATTAACTTACACTGAGGTTACATCTCAATAAACCCACTTTGTGTTGAATATAATGTGACTTGAAAATGCATTTCATCCACTTACCCTACAACACATCATAGCTCAGCAACAGTGCACTGTAGGGCCCAGTGGTTTACCCAGCGATAGCTGATTGGGAGCTGCACTTCACTGCTGCTACCCAGCCTCTAGAGGAAGAATCAGAGCATTGTATATCACTAGCTTGAGAAAAGATAAAACCTCAAAATGCATGTTGTACTGAATATGTAATACTGTTACACTACCAGAAAGTTAAAACACCAGAAATTGGAAAAACTGAAACATGTACATAGAATTATGACAACACACATACCAGAGTTCTAAGTTCTTCCTAGATTTCTACTTGATATGCATATTTTATGTGACGCTATCTACTTAAGTGTAGAAAGAACCCGTGCACAGGTGTTAACTGTAGAAAGAATTTTGTATATATATTAAATATATATTGTTAGGACTTTCATCTACATGTAAACCTCATGCGCTCATTGGGGGTAAGAGCTTCACAGAGGTGGTTGGACCTACAATGTGTGAATATGGATTAGGGGTAGATGACAAATAAATTAATTTGCTGATTGGTTTAGCATAGTTCTGGGTGTAAACACCCAGGCCAGGATATATTAGAGGAGGGCTTGCTACTCGCTACTTCCTGCCTGCTGTGCCAGAGACTGTTTATCCTGTGCTTTGCCCCTCTGCTATACTACCCTGCAGACAACCAACCATTGACTGAAACCTCAGCAAACTGTTAGGCAAAACAAATTTTTCCTTCTTCAAGTTGTGAGTATTGGGTATTTTGTCTGAGCAATGAGAAAAATAACTGAGACAATAATGTTTCCTGAAAAATGGTGATGGATAGCCACTTGTACAATTGTGCTGTGTAGAGGGTTGAAAGTTAAATACATTCTTGCTTCCCTGGAAGATGGAACACAATCACGATGTGAACTGCTTGAGGAAAAAAACATGGAAAACAATTGTGGCAGCCTTTCATAACTTGTAGTTATGTCTGTCCTACAGCAGAAAAAAAAAAAAACCAGATACCTCATGACTGAATTCTAGAGACAAATTGAAGAGAATGTTCTGTTCCAGATGAGAACCTCAGTGTGATGCCATGTAACATTCTCAGTTCAAGATCCAGTTTGCTTAACTCCTGACCAACAAAAGCTGTAAAATGATACATATTATAACAAGAAGCAAAATATATGTGAATCTGAAGCCCAGCACAGAAAATTAATACTCTGCATATTTATACATTATATCTATATATGAGGATAACAGATATCAGCAAGTTTGGGTTCAATAGATAATCATAATATAATTGTGGCGATTAATGTAATGAACAGAAAACCAGGAAGTACATCTTTGGACACCATACAATAGTTCTTATCCTCTCTTCTCTGCTGGTCATAGTCTGATTTTGTTCAACATGTGACTGTGTCCCACTGGGGGAAATGCAGAAGCCTCAGCAGGTAGTTTCACCTTGGTCTGAGTCAACGATGGCCTCACTGCTACAGGTGTGTATGTACGATGAACCTCTCAGTATTGAGAGGGGGAGGGAAATTATTGTGGAAGTTCTCTTCACTGTTAAAAAGTCACAAAGCACCTCAAAACTCAAAGATGCTATCAATGTTTATAATCTCTTAAAGTTTCTGTGATTAAAAAAGTATGATGGGGCCCGATGAGAAGATAGTCAGAACACCTACAGGAGAAGACACTCAGCCTCATTTCAGTAGTTTGCCCATGCACGGTGACTGCAATTGCATCCACTCTATTGAGTGAAGAAAGTGAGTGTTAAGAAAATAACACAGAATGCTGAACACAGCAGAACAGAAGAAAAAATGAAACTATGACCTTGTGATGTCATTGACCCCCTTAATTAAAGAAACATGAAATCACCCTACCATAAGACCTTTTGTTGTTTGCATTAATAAATAATAAATTAAGCTATTTTAGCTGTGTTTTCCATTATTTGCAGCCAAAGTCATTCTAATTTAAGCTTTTGGGCAGAAATGTGCACTGGGTGTGGAGAAAGAGAACCTACATGATTAGAGCTTATTACCAAGAGGTTAAAGTTGTTAAAACTTCCCTTTTTTCCTGACACATTTCACACTCAACCTAAACAACATGAAACTGACATTTGACTAGAGGGAAGGGACTGTAATTTTTAGTTCCTGTTGAAGGTCAGATCATGTTTGATGCTCCCATACGTATTTCTCACTAATTTCCAATTAATAACCTCTCAGTGTAGACAAACCTCCACAGTGTCAGTTGAAATCTATGGTTCATCACAAAATACCCTCATTCTCTTTTCTGAAGAATGCTTCCTTTTCTATCATTAGTTGAAATCTCATTCTCTTCTATAAACATTATTTCCTTCTCTGCCTGCTAAAGTCCTACACAAACAAAACTGGTTGAGGAGCAGCTGTCTAGTTTGACCTCTTCCATGTTCCCATTGAGAAACCTATGGGTTTCTCTCATTACCACTTTTCCTATTTCCTACCAATATCTAGGTTTCTTCTTATAGATCACTATGATGCCAAAATTCCTGTCTTAGCTGGTCACTGCAGAAAGCAACAAACATAGAGAATTCTTCAATTCTCTAATCCTCTGTGTTGGAACTCTCTCAATCTATCCTCCTCCTTATCCCAGAGGTTTCCTCTTATGAACCTACCTCAGCCCTTGTCATCATCAATAACCCTTTCATAACCTCTCTTTAGTGAAGCTCTATCCCTGAGTTCTACTTCTTTCCAACCCACTTTTTTTTTTTTTTTTTTTTTTTTTTTTTTTTTTGTTTTTTTTTTTAATTATCTTTATTGGTACATTAAATATACACATCATGATTGCACTCCATAATGGGGATTTGTACCAGTATAAGACACAACTTAATTCTCATTTTTTCCCATAGTCCAACCCACTTTTTAAAAATCATTCCAATTTCAAGAACATTTTCATCACACTCGGAATTTCAATGCATTGATTACATACCTTTTCACTTTCTCACATCAGCATTATCTCCTCTGTCCTTATCTGGGTTAAATTCCATAGATAATCATTTTAATCACTCTATAGTTTAGATACTCAATTATTTGCTCTTTAGTATTTGTTGGATTTACTTGCCAAGACTACACACCTGGATAAAATCAATTATTTCAGTTTTTTGCAACCATAGGAGAAAAGAAAACCCAGTCATAATACTTGGTACCACCTTAAACTAATTATCATAAATCACAAGTGTTTCTATAAACATATAGTTTAAAACAAGTGTGATATTTTAATTCTACAGTACTACACTATGGTTAATCGGTCCATTCACTCTCCCACTGCAGCAATTGACTCTTCAACACTTTCCTCTTACTCCTCAAACTTTGCACATTTCCTCATACACAATGGTCATGCTTCTTACCCAAGAAAGCTGAGTCCTTAAGAAATTTATTGCAGGTAAGGAGAGATTAGACAATGCTCTCAATAAGAACAGATGATGCATGTTGGGAAAATATGCATGAAACATTCTTGAAGGAAAAAGAGAAATAATAAAAAATAAAGAATTACCATGTAGCATACAGAAGAAAACCCAGGACACTGAGCCTGGCATATATCCAAAGGACATTTGCTAATTCAGAAGAGGTACGAGGGTGGATGAGAGCTGAGGGGCACTTTCAGTAGCGGGGCTTGACTAAGTCAAGTATCAGAGAGTAGATCTAATCAAGGGGAACATTAGTAAATTACATGTAATTTGGATAAATGTTAGCCAACCACAAGTGTAGGGAAAATTTAGAAGTTGATAACATTTGAATCATTTTAATTCCTGAAATTGAATTACATGATTTGGGTTAGTATTGTTCCTAGATACCTTCAAAAAACAAGCATATATACCCATGAATGAAAATGTCATGTTAAATACTTTTTAAAATATTTTATTCACAACTCAACCATTTAAAAGATATGCATAAAATATGTAGTTATATTAATGAAAAAAGAAACATAATAAAATCAATACTCAGCGGAGCTACAGATAGTATTTTTTAAAATAATTCATTAAATAACTATCCCTAATGTATTTAAAAAGATAAAAGATTGAGAATTTCAACAGAACTTTGAAAATAATAAAAGAAAAAACTTGCTTTTGAGACAGAGTCTCACTTCACAATTCAGACTGGCTCTGAACTCACTATGTAGCTCAGACAAGGCTTGAACCCACAGCAGTCCTCCTTCTTCTGCCTCCCAAGTGCTGGGATTACAGGCATGAACCACCACACCAGGCACTGTGGGATGTGGTACTGATTGCTGCTGGGTGTGAGTCTCCATGTCCAGCATTGTTGATGTGGTTCCCGGGGCTTGAACCTGGGCCCTTGCAAGGCAGACACATGAACCACTGAGCTACATCTCCTGCCTGAGAACATTTTAATCCTGAAGATATAATGGCCTAATTGAAAGTTCTTCAGATAAACTGAATGCATTACACAGAATTGAAAAGTTTATTGAACTAGAAATCAGGCATAAAAACTATCAAGCAAAACTGGTTGCAAATACATGTATGAAAAACAGAGAAGAAAGGGAAAGTCAGAAACAGATAATATATAACATGTATAAATTTTTTATCAGTGGGAAAACTACAGCTTATTTTATTTTTATTTTTAACTGAGCTTATTGGTATATTGTTGGTGTAAGTCTGATGTATGTCCGGGGTCACAGAAGGAAACGAGGCACTCAGTGACGAGTTCCAGCAGGGAGAACAGCCTCAGAGGACTGAATCACAGAGCTGTCTTCCAATAGCTATTTTATTATGGAGCTAATACAAAGTAGCAAAGCAAAGGGGTAAAAAAAAAAAAAAAAAAAAAGGAGGTGGGCCGGAGCAGTTTCTGGGACAGGCCTTGCAGTTCTTCCTGATTCCTATCCCAGTATTTGTTCATGGATCTTGTTTGCAAGATTCAGTAACATAAAATTTGAAAGCATGCCAGGGGAACATCCTGTGAACTGGTGATAAAGAAACTCAAGAGTTCTGCATAAGGAAATCTGCAAAAGTTCCACTTAACTGGTTGTCCCAGGAAACTGCTAAAGGGCTACATTTTCCCCTACAGCATATTTTAGGAATACATTATGATCATTCCTCATTGACAATTTGTACTTGTACACTACACATTTGTATTCTTATTTTTCCTTTCGCCCTGCCGTTTCTTCAAGCTCCCAACCCCTATAAGCATAAAATTTGTTTCCATTTTGTGTTTTCCAGAAAAAAGGCAAAATAAAATAGCAACAGTATTTGAAGGCATAATAGTAGCAAATTTTCCAAAAATAATTAATATTATGAAGCACAAGTTGAAGAAGCACTGTGAACCACAAGCACTTTACACATTTCTTTAAAAAATAGGAACATCATTCTAAAATGTGGAAAACAACACAGAGAAAATATTGTGAAATAAAAGGATATGAACTTGAAAGGACCAGGAGGTAGACTACAGATTTTTCAACAGCAAAAACACAAGCTGACCTAGAATTGTATGTTATATATTGTGAAATATAAAATGCTCAAAGTAAAATAGGGTGAAGGGGGAAAAATAATGAGATTATAACAAAAAAGAATGGAAACAAATTTTATGTATATGGGGGGGTGGTAGGGTGGGTAGGGCTATGGGAAAAAATGAGAATTAAGTTGTGTCTTATACTGGTACAAATCCCCATTATAGAGTGCAATCATGATGTGTATATGTAATGTACCAATAAAGATTTAAAAAAAAAAACACAAGCTGAAGAAATAGCTTTAATATGTTCAAAGCATAGAAAGAAAATAACTGCCAACCCAGAAAGCAATGTCCAAAGAACGTGTTATTGAAAAGTGAGGACAGAAAAGCAACATATTCTGACCAGCAAGAATTGCAGAAAATTAAGTTTTAGACAACACCCAGTAAAGCAAATACTAAAAAGTGTATTTTGGCAGAAAAATATGAAATCAGATGGGAGTGACAAGCAATAAAAATAAGATCTGAATGAATATTTCTTCTAAATGATTATACCATATCTATTACACACACAACCCATGCAAGTATTTTAAAAAAGTGTTTTAAAGCTTATACATTGTCCAGAAATAGAATAAAAGAGCTAAATCCTTGCATATACCAAGGGTGCATAATGTAATTTTTAGGAAAATCATTAAAGGGAAGTGAAAGATTGTATAATTACCAAATTAACAGAAGATCAACATGATAAAAATAATTCAAAAAGGTAGCAAAGAAAGAGATATGAAATATTCAATAGTAATAGACACAGGATAATGAAGTCTCAACACTTCTGTAATTTACATCACTAGCCAAATGTTTATATTTCTTTAAATTTATATTCTTCAAATCAAACCATATGCCTTCTAAAAAAACATGCAGTTATATAAGCATAAAAATATCTGATATTGAAAGGGGACAATGTTGAGATTGTAACAAAAAAGTAAGGAAACAAATTTTATATATATGGGGGGGTGGTAGGGTGGGTGGGGCTATGGGAAAAAATGAGAATTAAGTTGTGTCTTATACTGGTACAAATCCCCATTATGGAGTGCAATCATGATGTGTATATTTAATGTACCAATAAAGATAATTTAAAAAAAAA
>PVIR01014258.1:0-40624 GCA_004026965.1 Petromus typicus | reverse complement strand
CAGCCTCAGAGGACTGAAGCACCTAGCTGTCTTCCAACAGCTCTTTTATTATGGAGCCAATACAAAGTAGCAATGCATAGGGGTAAAAACAGAAGAGGTGGGCTGGAGCATTTCCTGGGACAGGCTTTGCACTTCTTCCTGATTCCTATCCCAGTGTTTGTTTACCAATCTCGTTTGCAAGATTCAGTAATACAAAACTTAACAAGATGCCCGGGAACATCTGTGAACTGGTGATAAGGAAACTCAGGAGTTCTGCATCAGCAGCTCTGCAGAAGTTCTACTTAACTGGTAGTCCCAGGAAACTGCTAAGTGGTGACCTTTCCCCCTACAGCTCTGTCCACTTTGTACATTATGTTCCACTTGCCGCCCACAGGATGAGTAAACAATTTGTTCAGCATATTTTGGGTGTGTGGGTAAAGGGTCTAATTCTTAGTAATACTTGGCAGGAAGAAAGAACTTAATGGATACAATCTGGCCCACTATTATGGGCCAGATATACATATAATATATGTCTGACATATATTGTAGAAATCCAGGCATGGTGTGGTACACCTGTAATCCCAGCACTCTGACAGGCTGAGACAGGAAGATCACAAGTTTGAGCCCAGCCTGGGAAACTTGGTGACTTAGTGAGATACAAGTTAAGATTATAAGTAAGTTTTAAGACATAAGTAACTAAGTAATGGATTGAGGATATAGTTCAGCGTGAAGGCTCTGGGTTCAGTCCCCAGTTCCACCAAAACTTTTCAGATTTTGCTCCTGAATGTAGTTTCACTGTCATATGAATGGAGAAGGCAGTACAGGATTCAGAAAGAGTTAAGATTTATTGGAACACTCTCTGCGCTAGTAGATATCCCAAGCAATTTACTTAGTATAATCCTTTCAACAACACTCCTGATAGGTACTATTATTACCATTACCATTTTTAAATGTTAACACATACTCAAGGTGTCAGACGAGGAGCCCAGAGTCCCAGAACTGGTGACCGCGCGAGTGGTAGCAAACCCAGAGCTGCTTGCCTTGTGTTGCTGTGGATTCTTCAGTCTTTTACTAAACTGTGTTGCTTTGCTTTCTACTCTCTAAATTAATGATTTTCAGTTGAGGAGTTTGTCTTTGTTTCCTTAGTAGCCTGACAGTGTCTCTGCAAACCATTAGCAAATCTCTCATGGTTTAACACTGCCCAGACCATCTTAACTTCACATTTATTTAAAGTTGCCTTCACACTGTTTGCAGAACTGCTGGTTAATATAGTTTTAAACATCCACACAGAAGAAAACCATGTAAGTGCACTCTTCCTTCAGGGCTCATGAGTAAGTTGGGAAAGAAGGGACAGCATCCTTCTATGTTACCCACAAGGTTTGCTTAAAAAATGTAAGAAATGGTTCTTAAAAGCATAGACAAACACCTGTTGCTGTGTAAGGATTGCCTCCATTGTCACAGTCCTGGTTTATCCCCTCATGTTGGTTGGCCCCATGTACATTTTGGATCTGAACTAAATCGCTTCACCTAAAGTTTACACTTTTCTTGATTGTAAAAGTAGTATATCTTCCTTGTAGGAAATTCAGAGAATGCAAAAAGATATAAAGAAACCAAGTTTCTTAGTGTTTGCTTGGGTCCAGATTCAAAGCCCATTTCTGTTTGAATAATTCTTGTGCAGAAAGTGTTGTGAAGAACCACAAAGAAAATTCTTTAGATTTTAGGACAAGATATTTTACAGTAAGTCATGATAAAGCAGTGGAGTTAGCTGAAATTTCCTCACTACCTTTAATATGGGCAGAGTCTGGAGAATGGTTGAGTGGAAGATCAGGAAGCCTATAACACTCCCGAGTGCTTTGTCATGTATGGTGAACTGGAGCCTTCTCTGAACCTTGAGAATGATCTAGGATTTTCAGCTTTCAAAGACTGAGTTTAAAAGACTACTATAAAAATGATTTTCCATTCTTCTTTTTCCCATTTCCTTATTTAAAAAAATTAAAATATAATACATACAAAAATATAAAAATTGTTTTCAATAACTACATTTGGACATTTGTAATAAATAATGTTCAAGTTATCTCACATAGATTTCTTTCTTCATATAACCATCAGATAATTCTAAATCTGAGTCACTGTTCATATTTGACCACTTAATGGAAAAAAAGTCATAGTTTCTTTGGTGTTCTTTAAGTATATTGGATCTATGCTGGGTGTCCAGTGGTATGTAAAAATGATAATTAGGTAAATTGGGGCTTTATTTTCCACTTTCTGTTCACTTAGTTTCAAAGTCAGATCAGCAAGGAGTTCATTTCAACTTAAAGTACATCTCCTCCTGTGTCAGCTGTGGCCCTCAGTCCTGTGAAACAACCAGTGTTTTCAAATTTACAGTGCACAATTTGAGAAGTTTGAGTTGTTTGTAGTATTATTTACTTATGTAATAAGCAATTTTTTTGCTTATTCCTTTACTTCATCTAAGAACCTCAATGTGCTTCATAAATATTAACTAATTGCAACTGTTTCATTGCAAGAAGGATACGGTATAAAATTATTAATAATTTAAAATCATTATTAGCTTTGTAATTGACCAGGTAGTTGACATGTTGATTTGTGATTGTGGTTTATCTCTGATTTATACTTAAATCATTCTTTCTGTACCAGTGATTTGTATCATTTGTTAAAAGAATTCTGGGTATTTCAGCATCATCAAGTGATGCTGAAAAATCCAATGTAAGCTTATTCTGTTATCTCTAAAATATACAGTATTTTAGCTTGCTGTGGTGATGTATACCTGTGATCTTAGCACTCAGGAGGCTGAGGCAGGGGGATCCCCATGAGTTTGAGGTCAGCCTGGGCTACTCAGGGAGTTCAAGGCTAGTCTGAATTATATAGCAAGATCTTAATCTCAAAACAAACAAAAATGACAGCAAAAAAATTTAAAAAGATACTGTATTTTTCCTGTAAGATATTAAGAACATCTTGAATTCAACACATAAAGTTTCCTTTTTAGAGTCCTGTAAGTAACTAGTACCTTGCTTCTTTGAGTGATTCTCAGGGGCCAAGTAAGCAAGAGGTAAAATCTACCATTTCTTTTCTTTTCTTTTCTTTTCTTTTTTTTTTGAGACAGGGTCTCGCTTTGTAGTTCAGGCTGGCTGTGAGCTCACCCTCAAACTCACAGCACAGCAGTCCTCCTGTCTCTGCCTCTGAAGTGCTGGCATTACAGGTGTGAGCCACCACACCCAGCACTGTGGTATGTGGTACTGATTGCTGCTGGGCATGAGTCTCCATGCCCAGCCTGGTATATGGTTTACCAGGGATCGAACCCAAGCCCTTGAGCTTGCGAGACAGGCGCCAGAACCACTGAGCTAAATCCCCAGCCCTACCATTCCTAAGTATAGTAATAAAACATACACATACACATAGGTATATACACAGAACAAGGGAGCAAAAATCATTACAATACCTAATGTCTGTCTAGGCCCATACCTTTCCCTTTTCCACTGACTTCAGAATATTTCTGGTGTTTTTCTTCTAATTTCTCAGATCTCTGAGCTGTGTTGTCTATTGTAATTGTCATGGCTGTTCTTGTTTTTAAGTGAATTCTTTAGGCTAGGCCTTGGGGAGAACACTGTGCTGTGTGGATTATCATTTGTAATCTTTTATGTTGTGTTTGACATTCTGTATTTCTTCAACATGATTTATTGCTTATTTTAACATTTAGACATCATGCTTTGGATGTCAAAGATAAACTGTGATCTCCGAGTGTTATACTTTCTTAATCTTAGCTCATGGACCTGGGACTGTAAAGGTCTCAGGAACATAGTAGTAGTTGCCACAAGTCAATAACAGGGATGGAAAATGGATACAGAGAGTTGCTCAGAATAGAAGCTAGTTTGGACTGTGAATCTTAGTCACTGCCTGACCTAGTAATACCCCATCATGGCTCTGAGTCCAGAAAAGCAGAAACTTAGACCGGAGAGTGAACAGTATCTGCTTTTCTAAAACAAGAAAGGTAAAAGGGCCTTTCTTACCTACTTTTAATTATTTTCTCCTAGAAATATGCTATTTAATAAGTCAATACCTATATATAACTCAACATCTCAGTAACTTTAATCATGCTGCCATTAGCATTTATTTATTTATTTATTCATTCATTCTTTTTTGAGACAAGGTCTTACTTTGTAGTTCAAGCTGATCCTGAGCTCAGCCTCAAACACACATCACAGCAGTCCTCCTGCGTGCTAGGATTATAGGCGTGAGCCACCATGCCTGGCACTGTGGTATGTGGTGCTGATTGCTGCTGGGGTGAATCTCCACACCCAGTACTGTATGTGGTTAACCAGGGAACGAACCCAGGTCCTTGTGCTTGCAAGACAGGCGCTGGAACCACTGAACAGTTTTAAATGTTGGTGATGAGGTCATTCTAGCATCTTGGGTTTGCAAACTTATAAAGCAAATGTGCTCCCTGAGGATTTACTTAGGTGGCTTTCTCAAAGTTGTCAATTGTATTATATTTAAATTAATTTTAAAAGAAGTAATTATATTATAAGATTATAATTGCCCCAAAGACTTTCTTTTTTGAGACAGGGTTCCACTTTGTTGGTGAGGCTGGCCCTGAGTGCACTATGTAGTAGGCCAGGCCAGCCTTGAACTCATGGCAGTCCTCCTGCCTCTGTCTCTCAAGTGCTGGGAAATATAGGCATGAGCTACCAGACCCAGCCTTGTCATATGTGGTGTTAGAAATTGAACTCAGGATCTTGTGCTTGCAGGCAGCTGCCAGAACCACTGAGCTGAATCCCTGGCCCCATGACCAAAAGACTCAGTTCATGTTTCTGTTGTATCAGAAGATAGCAATTATTTGTTATAAGTAGAGACTGCACTCTGTAACTTTTGTTCAGATTAATTCCACTTTGGGTAGTCCATCTCATTTTGGAGGATTCCTTCTTAAAAAGTAATGCAACTTCCAATTGAAGCAATGTACAAGCGGAAAAGTCCTCAGTGAAAATGTGGTTCTTTATTTCTTCCTTCCTAATTTACACCTTCACTAAAGGGAAATACTGAATGCTGAACACAAACCTTGTAGCTAGAAAGTTAATACTCTACTACTAACATTATAACATTTATCATCTTCTGGTTAGCAGCCACCCAACCTCTACAAGGTGAATGTAAGGACACCTCATGGAAAAGGAAAAGAGCCAGTAATTTGTAATCTTTCCTGAATGTGGCTCTTCTGTTACTTAATGTGATGTTGGACAAACTAACCTTAACTTTAACCTGTGTAAAAGGGAAAAGGACAATAACAACAATGCAGTAGTAACAAAGACTAAATTTGATAAAAAGGCAAGTAAGTAATGGGCCTAAAAGAGTGTCTTTTACGTGGTAGACCTTTTGTATGTGGATATAAGTTACTCACCTTTTTCAAATATTTTAGTGATCATTTTAAGTCTCTTCTCTCATCATACTCTTTATTAACTTACAAAAACAGTAAGCTTCCATATATATATATATATATATATATATGCATAATCCTACTTCTGAAAAGAAAATTGACCCTGGGCAGAATCAGATGTAAAGAATGCAAAAGGGCTGTTTTACACTAATGAGCCAAAGAATCCAGTCAACAGTCCAAGTCCTTGAGATCACTGAGTGAGTGTTATGAAGTCAAAATGTCTGTGCCAAAGTCTGGAGACAGATAGATATCCAAAGGCAAAGACGTGGGATGTATAGTCAATATAAGCACTACAGTTAATATGTAGTCCATCATTGACAAGAAGTGTGTTATGTGGTACATGACTATGTATGTTCCACAACAGACTTTAGGCAAATATACCCACATTATACTAACGAGGACCTGACCCCAATTCCATACTGGGTTTCTTACATTAGCAACCTTAATACCAGTCTTCTTTGCTCCTGGCTAAATAAAGCTTACTTTGTATAAAAGCAAAATTTTGATAAAAATCTTAGTTATTTGCCTTAAAATCACATGGACATTTGCTGGGAATTTTCCAAAAAACCAGTAAAATTAGTTTAGGTACAATATACACACTGCCCTACTTCTATAGTAAAATGCACAAGACTGAAGTACAGCTTGATAAAGTTTCTTTTAATTCAAATCTTTACTGGTACATTATATATACACATACTATCGCATTCAACATTGAGAATTTGTACCTGTATATGACACAACTTAATTCTCATTTTTTCCCATTCCCAGGGTATAGGGGTAAATAACAAAGGGAAAAATAATAAGATGGTAATGGAAAAAAAAAAGGAAATAAAGCTTATCTATTTAAGGGGGGTCAGTTGTAGGGTAAAGTTTTACTTATTGTACAACTTGTAACCATTACTATCAAGGTAAATCCATATTTGTGGGCAGGGAACGTTTTCTCTGGCCTTGCTGTCAATGGCTAGACAGGGGCTGGCTGCCTGTGGACTTAACTAGGCAAGCACTGTAAGCATTAATTTTCAATTTTAGGCAGTCCTAGACAATCAAAGAAAGAACCTAAGCCCAACAAAGGGTTGGTGGGTCCAACATATTCCTGATACTGCTGTTTCTGCTGTTACTCAGCAATATTTACTTTGTTTCCCAGGAGGAAACACTCCTTGCCACGTGGTTCAGACAAATCCTGTCCTGCAGCTCCAGGGCTGTATGAGGTGAACTAGGAGTGTGCCAAAGGACACGCTGCATTCTCCTCCCACAATGCTGGCTCTACCAATAGGCTCAGGGCGACACAGGCAGACTTATGCTCCTCACTCTTCCCGTGGGTGTTCCACACTTGAAGAGAGGAGGGATTGGTGTAAACATCTGGCAACAGTGAGCCGAAACAGAGGGAGCCAGTGTCAGGGAGGAGGGAAGCAAGAGACTGGGAAGGAAATCAGATCTGCTGGCATGCAGAGCGACTACACCTACTCCTCCTGAAGCCCAAGCCTTCCCTCAGCGTGAAGTTACACGGCTCAGTAGATCCTTGATGTAAACCAGTTTGAGCTCGGCTTTCTGTCACAGCTGAGGCAACCTGACAAATTTCAGAAGGCTAATCATTCCTGATGGGAAGAGTCTTTTTCTTCTTTTAGAAGAGAGTGTACAAACAAGGGGGAAATGAAGAGAAAGAGGCAGCAACTGTAATTCTTGCAGAAAAATGCTATAAGATTTTTTTCTTTTTTCAAAAACAAGATGATGAGTTTTATGTTGTTGGATTTTTTTTTGTTGTTGTTCTATGTCAGATAACATTGACCTTTCCAAAAGTCTGCTAAGTGTAAGAATACCGTGTGTGAATGTGGGGTGGGAGGAGGAAAGGAAAGGAAGGAGGCAAGACGACTAGCTCTGCGTTGTATCACCATGGTCCAAAGGAAGGAAAACAAAAGGCAATGGTGACATGGTCCCTAAATTCCACACTTGAGCGGACAGGAGCTGAGGCCAGAGCTGCCCGTGGAAACGCAAAGGTTTTGGCAATGCACTGAGCTGCTGAGTGCCTCACATGCTACACAGGTCCTGTGTTAGGGTTTAAGCCTATTGCTCTTCACCTTGAGGGGCAGGGCATCTCTGACTGATTGTGATTCACCTTATTCCTAAATGTATTTATTGGCAATAACATTACATAATAGTAAGAGTATTTTCAACCAATTATAGTTTTGCTTTGTTTAAACAGTAACCAAAAGGGCAAATAAGAATCTACACACTGAGTAAAAAACAGGCAATGAAAGATACTTTTCAAAATGTCTTGGGCAGGCAGTGTAGCTCAGCGATGCAGTGTCTGCCTGGTGAACACAAGACTCTTAGTTTGGTTCCTGGTACAAAGAAAATATCTTGAAATAAGATACTTGATGATTAACAAAGTTTTTCACGTTAATGATTTGCAGAGTCAGCTTCCCAGCCTCCAAATAAACTCAAGAAGTGAATACTAAAATGAACAGTGTGGTATCAAACACAGCTCACCGTGCACTGTGCCAAGCTCAAGCCAGTTTATTTGGTTCCAGTTCTCTGAAATTGTCCTTTTCACCAAATAAGAACCTTACTCCCGTGAATGACTATCGCCACCACACTCCAAACTGGAACTTCTGACATTCGGTTAATATTTATGAAATTCTACTGTATTAGATGTCCTATGAGACATAGACTATTAACTAACTTATCAGCACCTATACTGTCAAAAAGTCCAAGTGGAGGGCCAGGGATTTAGCTCAGTGTTTCCAGCATCTGCCTGGCAAGTGCAATGTCTTGAGTTCCATCTCTAGTAACTTCATACCACAGTGCTGGGTGTGGTGGCTCATGCCTGCAATCCCAGCACTCGGGAGGCAGAGGCAGGAGGACTGCTGTGAGTTCAAGGTTCACCTGGGCTACATAGTGAGTTTTGGGCCAGCCTCACCTACAAAGTGAGACCATCTCCAAAAATACCCCAAAAAAGTCCATGTGGAAAAAACGTACATATATGATCCATACATTCTCCACTGGCTAAGAAGCACAAGAAGCAAAGCACAAGCAGAAGAAGCAAAGTAGGTAGAAACTATTGTGGATATTGCAAGTTGTGTGCTTGGGAACCAATTTGGGGAGAATCAACATGCGAATAATATTTCAGGGAATTTTCTTTTTAGGATCAAAATATGTAAAAAGGAAGGGAAGAAAGGGGACTGGTCAGGGACAGAAGCAGCACAGAGAGGCAGTCCAAGTGCTCTGCAGATGAACTCACTCAGACCTCTGGGTATATCAGGGCACCACGTGGTTGGTGCTGCCTGACCTGGGAAGGCAGCTGAGCCAGAGTTTAGTCCCCACTGCAGGCAACTTAACATCTCCTGCCAGTGCAGAGAGCGTGGGAGTGAGGCTGTGGGAAAAGACAAAAGCAGACATACACATGTGAGGATGCTGGCCTAACAAAACTGCCCCATGGACTCCCAAAGGTAAACTTCTGCTGTGCTTTCTCCCCAATGAGATGGAGGAAAAACAAAGTCCAGAGTCTCTCTTTTGTTCCTTTGATAGGATGACCAGCAGCTGCTCAAGGAGCAGAAAATAAAGATGTGACCAGGACATAGCACATGACAGGACAATAGGAACGGCCTGTCTGTGTAACTGCTCAGTTATTTAATTAACGTCTTGGCCCTACTGCGTTTGCAAGGCCATCCCCTCGCACATCCTTTCTTTGTGTAGCTGAAGCAAGTGAAAACAATTCGGGAGAGACAGCTGAGGCCAGGCCCTGTGTTGGTGCAATTCATAATCACTTAGAAGAAAGAAAAGAAAAACATCAGATGCTTTAATTGGAAACTTTCTCTTTTTTAGAGAAATATGCCTTGCCATGTCTTTATCTGAGAACCTCTTCAGAGTTTGCAGTGTTTGGGGACAGCTCTGCACAGAGTTAATCATAGCCTGCTTGGGTGATTATAGCACGCGTTTGGCTGCTTGTCGTGTGAGGAGAGCGCGCCTCAACTGCATGACATGAAAGGGCTGGACTTGCCAGAGAATTATGTATTGTGTTATTTGTTAAACTTTAGAGCGAGAGCAGCGCTTAATGCCGAAAACCTCTAATCAGCATCAGATTGTTCAGCTCAAGGCTGTGTTTACAACAATAGCGATATAACAATAGCAGGGCAGATGGATCTTCCATTTGCAAATCAAATACAAACATACATTGCAATTGAAGTCTCCTTAAAATTTCCCAGATGGAGCTAAAAATTAATAACGTCATGATGTTATTGAAAATAAAATGGAAAACTATATTAAAATTACTCAGTTACCAGAACACTCTATCCCCAAGAAAAGTTGGGGATGATATAAAAACAACCCCCACCAAATGTATTATAGTCTTCGTACTAATTGATAAACAACATCTATGAGAAAATAGTTACTCTGCTAATTAATAATTGTAATAAGCCAAGTTAGAGTGAAATATGCTTCTCTTTGTTCTTGCAATCCTTTATTAAAATCCAAATGAACTTCTAGAGTCATACCTGAGCATTTTAAGGACATCTCTCCTTTTGTCTGGCATCGTTCATAACCTTAATAGTAACTTTTTTTGACAGAAGTAATGGCAAGAGTGGGGGAGGTTTCCTGGAGGGGCTGAATAGACACTTATTTTAGAATAATTAAAATAACAACTCTGTGATAGTTCTTTGAAATTATCAGCCTGAAAAAATATTATTTGACTTAGCAGATTTTTACTGTTTCTACCTAAGTTCACTATTCTTGCCAGCAGTGTCTCCAAAGTTCCACAGAGAAAAGGATGAAACACATTTCGAACTGAACTGAGGCCTTGGGGTAGAATTTATTTTTATGAAAGTTGCAAAGGGTGACAAAAAGAGACACACTTTCATTGGCATTACTTAAATAGGCAGGCAGAAATGCTTTTTTTGGTGCTGTTTTCCAATCATTACTTCTTAAATTCTATCTTCTATGATTATATGAAATCAAAGTAAACTAGGACAAACTCAAATACCTCAATTTATTTCACTGACTCTTTTTTCCTTTCCGTTAAAAGATTAAATTCATCTGTTTGTTCATTTGGTCAAGAAAGGTATCCAGACAAGGACCATACACAGTAAGCTTCCTAAGTCCCCAGAGGGACAAAAGAGGAGGACCCATCTCTGAGTTCACAGGTGCAGAGACTTGCTTGTTTCTTTCCACCTCTGTCTCACATCCTTCATTTTCTCTGACTGCCCAGTACACACACACACACACAGACACACAGACACACACACACACACACACAGAGTAATTGGACCCACTCCATTTGACTTCATTCATTTTATGGCATGGAGCAACAATTGAATATTAAATAAATTTTTAAGGAAATCAGTATTTCTTTATTATCAAGTACTTATAGATTTTATACTACCTTACAGCCAACTGTGGTCACTTCTTAAAAACCAGTTTTGTTTGTCTTCTCCAAGCACTGTGAAATGTACCAGCCTTATTAATCACTCAGTGATTGACGTAGACTAACACACTCGATGGTGTGACTACACCAGCTGTTGATAGCATGGGTAACATAGGTGGTTTCATGAGGAACATGAATTCAGGAGTCAACAAGACCTGGATTTGAATCCAGACTGTATTACTAAGGACAATCTTACCTTTCTTGAATTTTGGTTTCCTACTCTGTAAAATGAGTGTAAGAGTTAAATACGGTCCAATCTAGGTTGCCTGGGGCCTTGCCCAGCCTACGTACATGAAGCAGCTCTCCTTAGGAATGGCTCTGGCTACTGTAGCCAAACGCCACAGTCTGCATGGCTTATATACCAGCACTGTATCTCTCTCAGCTCTGGAAGCTAGAAGTCCAAGCTCAAGGTGCCAGCAGACAATTTCTGTAGGCACCATATCCCACCTTTGCTGCCTCTGCTCATGCTCATCCCTCTGTGCACAAGGACCCTGGAGTCCTTTTATAAGACAATTCACATTGGATCTGAGCTCACCCAAAAGCCTCATGTCAAATTTATCAGGTCTGTAAAGGCTTTTCCTCCAAATACTGAGGTGCTAAGATTTGGGGGATTTTTACAAGCGAACTGGAAGAGGAGAGGGTAGCACAATTCACCACATGTGCAGGGCTCTCAAGTTTTTCCACCTTTGCCCTCCTTGGCAGGCATATTCAGGTCTTTCCCAACTACTGCTTCCACCTGGGCGCTCAGTGGACACATGGGTGTCCGTGCCTAGGATGCTGTCCCCACTGCGGAGGACCCTCGGGCAGCACAGCCTTCCTTCCAGCCTGTGTTTCACGCAGCTCAACCAGCCTCGTGCCTTGAGTGGACCCCCCCACACCCTGATCCCTGGCCTCATCTTTCCCTGGGATTCAGGCCATTCTCCATCTAGTTTTGGGTCCCAGATCCTTTATGAGAACAGCTGCTTTATCAACTGTCTGCAGCCTCTTCCCCTCTGGAGTTCAGATGGTGTAGAATCAAACATCGTGCTCGATTCCTACCCTGGCCTCCAAGCAAGTTCATGGGGATGCTGTACCTGACCACTCCCGGCTCACCCGAAAGCCCGTACGCTGACTGGCAGTCCTCCTCCTAGGCCATCCACAAGCTCTCAGTTCCACTGTAAGGCACACTCCTTCCCATTCAAACCCTCAGATTCCCCAGCACATCCAGTGGGTACCTCAAAGGGGCCCGTGGCCCTGACACTGCTCTGACACTTGTCCTGATCTTGGTACAGAGACTGCTCTGCAGGCAGATGGCCTGGGCTCAAATCCTACGCCAGGACCTTGTATCACAGTCTTAACTTCTCTAAAGCTCAGTCCACCTATCTATATAAATAGATATTAAAGCACCAGAAAGGTCAAGGAAGGCTTTGTGGGGGAGGGGAATGTGGCACTTGGAACACAAGAGCTTTGTAAATTCTGATGATTTAAGAAATTAGGGAAACATTGAAGGATTAGTAGAGCCAGGAGACACTGAGAGGAGGACCAGGGAAACCAGGCTTTCAGAAGGTAACTTACTTCTTAAATTCTATCTTCTATGATTATATGAAATCAAAGTAAACTAGGACAAACTCAGATACCTCAATTTATTTCACTGACATCAAATATCAATATCAATATCCTCACAGTACAATTTATGATAATGCTAAACACACATCACCAGATACAGTCAAAGCAAATCTACAGTTACAAAGTCCCTATCGTTTTTAATTTCGGGGAACATTAAAGTGGTAAATTTTTAATTGTACAGAGCGGTAGCCAATCCAGGCCTTGCCAGCTGCCTGAGGGCTGAGAGGAATGAATAGCTCACAAGCGAAGAAGCTCTATTCTAAACAGCTTAAACAATAAACACCTGTGCAGAATAGATTGCACTATAGACTGTTCCTCGGTGTGCTTTTACATAATTATAACCTGAAAGTGTCTAAAAACAATAAGCTACATGTTACCAAAGCAAGCAGAAAAACTATGTAACCAAATTTCCATTAACCCAATGATTCAGCAAGCCAAAGGCTTGGAAATACAGTGAGAGAAAGCTACCGTCCACCACAGTGGACAATGAGTCAAAACTGAAGGTCTCCACAGCTTGAAACATGACCAGCAAAAGTCAGTGACAATAAATGGTGCAGTTTTCTTAGTGATATCTAGACGCAGGGAATGCTGGGAGTTAGTTTCACTCATCAATGCTTAGCCCCGCCCACATGAAACAGAATAGGTCACATATGGTAGCGCACATTGGGTAGCAGCACATTAGCTCCTGCCTCAAAGGTTCTTTGAAACAGAACAAATTTTGGACTTTGTATGATTAGAAAATCCAGTGGCCACCAGAACATAGCAAGTCACTTTTAACCCCAGGCAAGAAGGGTCCCTGTCCTAAGACACACAACCTAGAGTCCTGCATTAGCTCTCCTCAAGATACATCCCTCCATATGGAGCTGGCTATCAGTGGGGCCCAAAAGAGTTGCGTACACCTAGAATTCACAAGTCTCTTCATCAGATATCCTGCAACTGCTGTGGAGCCCTTGTAGACCTTGTCCCTAGTCCTGTCCTTTGAAGAGTAAACTGTAGCAATGGATAGAAAATTCCTAGCTGTATGGTAACCAAGGGCTTGCCTCCTGTGTGGTGTAGACTGTCCTGATGGAGAGTCCAGGGAATCTGTGCCCCTGACACAAGGTCCTTCATGGTTTACTCAAGACAAAGTGTTCGGAGGGGAGATGTTGTACCTTTGAAGGTCAGGGCCAAGAATCCCTTGTCACTGTATTCCAATCTGGAAATCTGGGGGGCTTGATGATTCTAAATTCAAACCTTCCCCATAAAGTCATTATAAAGGAGTATCTATCAAGATATACCATTGGTCAGCACTGTTTGATCTCTAAGTTTTATATACACATTAGATATATGGGTCTTCTTTTTCTTGTCCTGGAGTCCAGGACAAGAAATAATAAATGTTTGTATTGAAAAAATAAATGTTTGTATTAAGCCCGAGACACAAGAGTCAGAAAGTGGAAATGATGAGGTTATAGAAATCTTTAGTTCCATGTTCTCATAGTGAAACCCAAGCTCTGGGTAGAACTAACTTCCTTCTTTCCTTCCTTTCTTTTCTGTGATACTGGGATTGAAACCTGGGTCTGACCACTGAGCTACATCCCCAGTCCCTGCCCCTTTTTTGAGAGGGTCTCCTTAAGTTACTAAATTGCCAGGGTGGCTCAAATTTGTGATAATCTTCCCTCAGCTTCCCAGAGGGCATGTACCACCCTGCTTGGCTGGCTGCTCCCTTCTGTTTAGTAACTCTGTTTCCTGGGCATGTCTAAGAACAACTACAGAATCAAAAACCTGGGTGATATTTTCACTTTCTGAAGAGAATAGGAAGAGGTGGCCTTGAGGAAAGGTTTCGAGATACAGGAGAAGAAAACTTAGCAAAATCTTTCATTAGCTGTGTAACAGTGAGTAGGTAACTTACTATCTCTGAACTTTGGTTCCCTCCTTTGCAAAATGCAAATAGTATCAGTGAATGAGGTTGCTGTATATTTCAGGTGAGATTATGAATGAAAAAATAGTTTTTGAACTTTTAAGCACTGTGCCAATATTAATGACTATTAATACTTATTATAAGGATTAGTTTTCAAGTCTCTGTGAGAAAGGGTTAGAAAAGAACTCCCAGAAAAAGAAAACTGAGGGGTAAACAGTGAAAAGACTCAGTAACTCAGCAGCTGTTGAAGCATTTAACATTGACCTTTTGGACTCTACAGTCAGTATCCATAACTAGAACTTTAACAACTGACTTGTTAGTCAAACTACCAAGAATATGTGACAATTTTTTTTTTTTTAAGGTTTTTGGAGACAGGGTCTCGCTTTGTGGTTCAGCCTCAAACTCACATCACAATCCTCCTGCCTCTGCCTCCCTAGTGCTGGGATTACAGGCGTGAGCCACCACGCCCGGCACTGTGGTATGTGGTACTGGTTGCTGCTGGGTGTGGGTCTCCACACCCAGTATTGTTATGTGGTTACTGGGGAATCGAACCCGGGTCCTTGCGCTTGCGAGACAGGCGCCGGAACCACTGAGCTAACTCCCCGGCCCGTGACAATTTTTTTAAATTGATAAGGTCGCTGACATTTCTTTATTATTTCAAGGTACATGTTCTTTTTTGGTATGTGTGTAGTAAAGAGGACTGAACCCAGAGCCACATGTAAGTTCTCTTCCACTGAGCTCTATTCGCAGCTCCATTTCTAAGTAAATGTTAAGTGGACAAAATGGAAACTTCCCTAAAGCATCCCTAAATCATTAAATAAGCAAACAAAACCCCGGAGTAATCGTGGCCCCACACATGCAGGAAGACTCCAGCAGAGCACGGACTCTGTTGTTTTGCTTGCTGAGCCTCCACCCAAGGCCTGCATTCAGCAGGCTCATGTGTCTGTAGAAATACACAGACTGATAGGTTCCTGGGGATTAGTGCTGTGGTTTGGTGGCTGGTTAGAAAATTCACTAACACTTGCCATTCCCTTGAGAAAATCTTGTTAAAGACCTGTACCTTGATGGTCAGGGATTTTAAATGAAAGCTTTGTATAAAGCAAGCTCTACAGGTCACATGGTGGCCTTAAAGCTTATGGTCTCCTACCAGCAGAAGCAAAGCTGCAAGACTGAGTATTTCTTGCTTTAAAAGTTCTTACACATTACATCTGAGTTATTTTTAAAGGCTCTTTCATTTGTCATCTCATTTGATTAGTTCAGTAGCCCAGTGAGCCAGGCAAATGATACTATTTTGTGTTTGAGGAAAAATGAAACTCAAGAGAAGGGACATGATAAAGAATAGTAAGGATGGAGAAGATAAAAGTCAAAATTAAGTCCCTTGAATCTTTGTCTTATTATCTATTTAGCCCACCATTATGAATACATATAGTCATACTTAACTCACTGCCTCCTATTTGCTTATCTTTAGAAAAATGTTTAAATGCAAAAAAACCCCCAATTAATTATTTTGAATAACACAAAGTAATCTTCAGTTGAGCATAAATACTCCAAAATTGAGTTTAAAGAGCATTGTTCTTGGCTAGGATTTTTGAGTAGGTGGCTTCTTTCCTCGTTACCCTCCCTGCTTGAACACAGCTTTCATTGATGGCTTGCCGTGGCTCAGTGTTAACTACCACCCATGTTCGTTCTGTTGAAAAGTGTTTCCGGTTTCTTTCTGTTTATGATTTACAGGAGTGAATTTATTTTATATAATTCATACATCTTGCACCTTAAGTACATCATGGGTGTTACAACAGGCCAAAATGAGTCTGTGAAGAAAGTATGCCCTCTGCTGGAACAGTGGTGTCATTGTAACATCAGGGACCTGATGTAAAATTCAAAAGAAATGTCACCTTCTATTAAAGATCAACCTGATGAAAGGCTTTATTATTTAGACCGATAAACTGAAAGGTCTTATTACTTAGTCAAAGGACTTTCACATACTCGGTTCAGAAAATTCTAAGCTCAGCTGTAAGAACACATTGCTGAGTTCTCTGTATATACAAAATTTTGCTGTTGTCCAAGAGATTTTCTCTCACAAATTACTTATAAGAACACTATAAGAGCAAGGAAAAAATGTCTCTTGAAAATTTTATAATGAAAGCATATAAAGAGAAAAGAAACACAGGGAGAGAACCCTCTCCCTTCCCAGTCTTGTGTATGTTGCAAACGTGCCATCTTTTCTTCCAGTTCAATCATACTTCTGTAAGAAAAAACTACCAATTTTATTTCCTGGGTTTCTTCATTCATGTGTCTGCCCCCTAATAACCTCAGAAATACTTAATGAAAACTACAAAAACAGGTTAAATGTTCTCTTTAAATGTTCTCTTTAAATGTTAATTACCTGTTATTTTAGGGAATTATGGATCACAGCTGGAAGTCACGTATCGTTTATAAATTTAAGTACCTTCCTTCCCCAAGTTCTTGCCTTATTCTTTTTTTACAGATGAAGAATCAGACTGTCAAAATAACTAGACTCATTTAGAATTAGAAAGTGAAGGAGTCAGCCTTGTCCTTTGCCAATGTCTCTGCCTTGTCCTTTGTCTGTACGTCTTTTTTCCACTTCGGTATAACTATCACCTTTCCGCACAGGGTGATTCTTTCTTTAATTGTGTTTTTATTAGAATATGTTTGCAGTATATATTGATGACATTCATCACTGGGAGTTAATACACGTACACTATACATCTTAAGTTTTTGAAAACCTCCTTCTTCCCTGTCTACTGCATCCTTCCATTTCTTGGTCCCCTTCTCATTTGCAAAAAATCTCTTTCCTTTCCACATTGTGTCTCTGCAATAATACATGCTATCAAATTCTTCAGGAATACTTAATCTAGTGTCCTTAAATTTCCTAGAATTATATACAAAATTTATATGTATGCATTTTGGGCCTGTTTGAAACTCACATTTCTAATAAGTAAGACAGGGAGACAGGTCCCAATTTGGAGATTTTCACTCTCCACATGTTTATTCACTTACACATGCATGCATTCATGCAACAAATATTGACCAGTGATACTTCCTCAATAAGCACTAGCAAATTGAAGTTGGCAGCATAGAAAATTACTATATACCATGACCAAATAACTTTCGCATGAATGCTAGTTGGTTTTACTTCTGAAAATCAATCACGTATTCACTATGATCATATCAAGAGATACAGCAAAAGCATTTTACAAACTTTAATGTATTTCATGGTAAAAAGATTCAACAAACTAGAATTAGATACTTCTTAAACCTGATATAAGACATCTGTGAAAAACTTAACAATTAAATATACTCAATAATATACTCTGATCTTCCTCCAAAGATCAGAAATAAGGCAAACATATCCTCTCTCACCACTTCTGTTCTACATCATACTTGCAGTTCTAGCTGGGAAGATTATGCAAGAATGAATAAAAGGGATCAGGGATTTAGCTTAGTGGTTCTGACGCTTGCCCTGTACGTTCAGGGTCCAGAGTTCGATTACCAGTAACCACATACCGCAATGCCAAGTGTGGTGGCTCACACTGACCAGCAATCAGTACTATATACCACAGTGCCAGGCATGGTGGCTCACACCTGTAATCCCAGCACTTGGGAGGCAGGAAGATTGCAGTGAGTTTGAGGCTGGTCTGGGCTACATAGTGAGCTTAGCACCAGCCTGAACTACAAAGTGAGTGACCCTGTCTCAAAAAAATAAATAAATGAAAAAAATGAATAAACAGCATCGAGCTTGGAAAGGAGGAAGAAAAACTACCTCTATTTGCAGATGACATGATCTAGCATATATAAAAATCTAAGAAATATACACACACAAGTAAAATTAATAAGTTAAGGAACTTTCCAGGCTACAAGATCAATACAGTAGCATTTCTGTAGGTGAGTAATGAAAAATTTGAAAAAGAAATTTAAATATTTCTATTTTCAGTAACAAAAAAGAATAAAATGTATAAAGATGGACTTAATAAAAAAGACTTATACACTGAAAACTACAAAACATTGCTGGAAGAAATTAAGCATTTAAATAAATGGAACTGTATCCCATTTTCAAAGATTGAAAAACAGTCTTATTAGGATTATAAGAATTTCCCAATTAATAGGTTAAAGGTAATCTTCAAAATCCTAGCTGCCTTTTGTTGTAGAAATTGATAAACTGTTCCTAAAACTCATATGAAAATTTAAGGGACTCAAAATAGCGAAACAGAAAGGAACAAAGTTGAAAAACTCAAAATTTGTAGCTTCAAAGTTTACTACAAAGCTATAGTAATCAAAATTGTGTGATCCTAGCATAGAGGTAGACCAAAAAAATAAAAATAGGACTGAGGATTCAGAAAGACTCATAGTTTAATCTTAGCAAGAGTGCTAAGGCAACTGAGGAAAGAAGCGATTTTCCAAGTGGTACTGCAACAATGGAGTATCCACAGGCAAGAGACAAATGAACCTCTGCATTATACTCCACACAAAACTCGAAAGTGATAAAACTGCAAACTTCTCTCTAAAAAGAAAACATAGAAGTTAATCCTTATGATCCTGGGTTAGACAGTGATTTCTTAAATACATGCCAAAAGCACATGTGCTAAAAAAAATTGTACTTCAAAAATTAAGATTTTTGTTTCAGAGGATGACATATTATTATTAGCAGGTAATAGTAAGAGAAACTTGATTTCAAAAGTTAAAATGTTTGTTTCAAAGGGTAATATAAATATGTGAAAAGGCAATTTAAAGAAAGTCACATATCTAATGAGTGAGGCAGTGAAAGACCCGGGCGAGTGAACCAGGAACCCCCGTTGCAGGTGTGGCTGGGCTTCGGTTCTATTTTCTAAGGTTCAGGCACTATTTTTTGGAGGTCCCAACCGAGATCTGGCATCGTGAGGACTTGCCACTGGGCCACCCCGGGCCGGCACAGTAAGTAGGGGTGTATTGATTTCAGGACCATCTCGCTATGGGGTCCTCTCATTCTAGACAGGTTATGGAGTGGCAGGTCTGCCTCCTCCTACAACAAAATGACACTGCTATTAAGGCAGACAGTGCCTCGCTACTGGCAGAGACTGTCAATCGTTTCAGTCCTTGGTTTCGGCATGGCGGAAGCCTTATGTTGTCTGATTGGGACCATGTCAAAAACGATCTCCAAAAGGCTCTTAGAGATGACCCAGATTCCTTCCCCATAGCTGGCTTCTCCCTCTGGAGGCTGGTGCGCTTTTGACTAACCAGGCAAAAGTGAAAGAGGCTCTTGAGGGTAGTGGGAGGACCCTCCAAGATGTCCAAGAGGAGGTCTCCCAACAGTCACTTCAGGATTTAGATTTAGGGCAGGGGAAAAAACTGGAAGTACAAAGGGGAAAGGTCTCGTTCGCTCCGGGAAAGATCGCAAAGGCGCTGTGGAGGTCTCCTCCATAAAGTTCGTGGTCCGGCCCGGACAGCGGTATAAGGGGGAAAGAGTGACAAAGACTTAATAGTGAAGCAGAGGAGAATAGGCTAGAACAAGAGATAGAGAAACTAGAGGAGCAGCTACAGGTTGCGCGTTTAGAAGAGGCTGCTAGAGAGACCAGATATAAGCTGAAAGATCTTAAACAGAGGCCTTCCGATTGGCCCACACACTCTGCTTTGCCATTGCCCGCCTTAACTTTTCAGCAAATAACCCCTGCATTCTGCTCACACCCTATTCTTTCTTAATTCCCTTCAAGAAGGTTGGTGCTGGTTGTCCTGCCGGCGTTCCTGCGCCACCCACTGAGGGTGGCACTGAGGGTGACAGAGGCTCAGGAGGACGCCAAGCAATCTGCTGTTTGAGAGATTCCTCCATTGATAGTTTGATCCTTTGGGATATTGTTGTTATTGGGGTTTGGAGTTGTGATATTTGCTCTGTGTGTCTGGAAAAGACGTAATGACCAACAGCTACATGTTGTACGTCAGGCCCTCATGGTGATGGAAGCTGGAGACCCCTCCTCCACATTTGGCTCAGTATGATGGCCAGGTAGTCAAAGATGGGTAAGAAGGAGATGCAGCACTAACAACCTAAGACAGGGGTATCTGCCGGCGCCGCTGGTACACCCGATGACGGGTAAGCAGTGGAGTGCATCGTTCTCAACCTAAGACAGGCACTGGTCTAGCCTTTTGGCATCTAAAGAAGGGGGGAGATGTGGGGTCCCCTGGGGCTAAACAACGCTGGCTCCATAAAGGAAGTGCAAGGCGGCAGTACACAGCGGGCCCCTCCGGGCCACAGTGATTAAGGGAAAACAAAGACAGAGACTGCCCCCTGTAAGACTGGTTTGGGACGGTTGAGAACAAGGAAGTGGGGCTGTATATAAGTGCTGAGAGTGCTGGCAATAAAGGCTTCTCCACCATTTCGTCTCCATGTGATGACCCCCACCCGTGGTTCACTGCCAGATGAGTAGCCCTCAGAATAGGATGCGACAATTTTCCTACCTAGAGATACACAACAGTCATTTAAAGTCAGCTCCAGAAAGTCACAGTGTGTGTTAGAAAACATTGAGGGGACTGAGGAAGGTGAGAGGATTTCTCAGAGTGACACTGGCCTTGGTGGGAGGAGAGAGTGGGAAATGTTCTGGCAAAGGGACTCCACAGATAGGACAGGCGGCCAGGGAAGTCAAGGCAACGAGGGAGTCAGGGTGACTCAGGGAAGGACACAGTGGCCAAGGAGTCCGGGTCTCAGAGGCTCCGCAAACAAAGAGCATTTTATATTATTACAATTTTCTTGGCCAGAAATAAGATAAAGATGATAGAGAACCAGTGCCACTAAGCTTCTATTCATACCCTCTGAAGACTGCCTTTATTCTGCTAATGTTAGAAAAGTTACAAAAGTACACTTTCTACAAACCCTCAGTTCCTATAGGTTCACTTCTAAGTCACATTTATCTGCTTGTAACCCCACAGGTTGCTCTCAATTTGGCTGAGATGTCATCATGTATGTGTGTAAAACTCCTAGCCAAAGCATTTCCATGCCAACCCGCTTAGGTTCCCTCCAGTTTCTATACTGTAAGTTTTCTGCTGTTCTACAACAATATTTCTACTCAGTCCTCTTTTTACTCTACTTTAATTCTTTCTGAGTGGAGAGAAGAACCCACCAGTTGCATGGTAATAATAAGACCTTACATCTGGAATATAGAAGAACACTTAAAATCTATCGATGAAAGACAAAATCACAAATGTAAATATAGGCAAAGGATTTGAATAGATATCTTTTCAAGAAGATGTGTGGTTGGTTAGTAAGCATACAAAAGATAATCATGACTATTAATCATTAAGCAAGTAAAAAAACCCATAAAAATATACTGCTACAACAGTTAGAAATTTTTCAAAAACAACCTGTTAGGATATGGAAGAATTGGACCTCTCCTACACCTGTGGATGAGAATGTAAAATGGTGCTGTCACTTGGGACATTAGTCTGGAAGACTGGCAGGAGTTGATGGATTTTATTCATGGCCCTTTCAATAGTTTAAATGCACACCTGGCGTAAGGGTTGTACTAATAGCCTGTGAGCTGTGAGCTGACATCTGGGATTCAGCAGCTTGTGGTGCAGATATAATACCCGACACTTAGTGGCTATTCAACATTCTGGGACTGAATGTTAAGATACTTGTGAAAATGTGACTGGGCTGGAGCTGAAATGAGTCTTAGAAAATGCAGTACTTCTCACTTTAGGGCCAGATCTTCCAAGACGTTGTGTAACCTGAATTAACAAAAGTGTAACTCTCAGGCACTCCTCAAGGTACAGTCCTGGCTGACATCTTTCCCACTCATGACTTTTCTAGTTCCTTTATTTGCCCATATGACTCTGAGGAGATTATTCAAATACTTTAGCGTGAACATTTCCACAGTTGAAGTTCACACTTATATGCAACAGGATGTTAGTGGAAGTTCAAATAAAGCTCATGGTGTAGCAGTTGTGCAAGGGGCCACATCACTGCAGAATTTTACAGGTAATGAATGAGAACTTGTATGATTCTTACAACATCACACCACTTTGAGAATATAAAAAATGTATTCAAAGTTCCAACGTACAGAAGGTAACAGGGGGAGATGCTATCTCTGAAGAATCCTGGACATGTCCCTCTTTTTTTCAAATGTAATATAGGAATAGACTCTTTAAGTGGAAAATCTCAGAAGGCCTTAGATATTTCTTGGGGGAGTCTGTTGGCTCTGGAATTGGGTATGATTACTCTTAGATTATATTTTTAAAATTGATTTTATTGGTTACATGTTATATACACATCATGATCACCTCTGACATTGAGAAATTATACCATTATGTGACACAACTTAATTCTCATTTTTTCCCATTCCTCTGTCCACTCTACAATCCCTGCCACCCCATACATACAAAAGATTTGTTTCCCTTTTTTACGACCAATTTTTTTGTTCCCTTTACTCCTACACCCTTTTCCCCTTTGAATATTTTCTTACTACTTTACAATACCTATCATACATTTTAGAACAAATTTACACCTTCAGTTTCTCACACCAGAAAAAAGGTAGGGGATTTACACATCTATGACCAATTTATTTCACTTAAGAGTATGTCCTCAAGGTATGTCTATTTGAGTATAAATGACTCAAACTTACCATTCTTTATGGCACAATAATACTCCATTTTATTTATTTTTAAAATCTTCTTTATCCAGTCTCCAGGTGATGGGCATTTCAGTTGTTTCCAAGATTTAGGAATCATAAACTGTGCTGCTATAAACATAGGTGCACATATGTCGCTGTGATATGAATCATTTAATTCCTTTGTGTATATACCTATTAAGGGAATAGCAGGATCAAATGTGACCTCTAATCCTAGTTTTCTGAGGAATCTCCACACTGATCTCCACAGTGGTTGCACTAGTCTACACTCTCACCAATAGTACAGAAGGGTTCCTTTCTCCTCACAGCTTCACCAGCATTTGTTGGTTGATTTCATAATAGAGCCCATTCTTTGTGGAGTAAGATGAAATTTCAGTGTTGTTTTCATCTGCATCTCTCAAATGACCAGCGATGTAGAACATTTCTTCATGTATTTCTTAGCTGCTTTTCCTTCTTTCTCTGAAAAGTGTCTATTCATTTCAGAATGAATTTTTGAACTGGGTCTTTAAATTTGGGGGAGCTGATTTTTTGAGTACTTTATATACTCTAGATAGTAGCCTTTTGTCTGAGAAACAGCTGGTAATTTTTTTTCTCATATTGTCAGTTGTCCTTTTGGTCTGTGGTGGTTTCTCTTGCTGTTCAGGAGCTTTTTAATGAGATCCCAGTAGTTGATTCCTTCTGCTAGTTCTTGAATGGTACAGATTTTGTTCATAAATTCTTTCTCTAAGTCAGTGTCTCCAAGAGTTCTACCTGACCTGTTTTGCAGAAAGTTTAGCATTCTGTCTTAATATTTAGTCTCCAATCCACTGTAATTTTAGTTTAGTGCATGGTGAAAGAGATTGATCTAGCTTTAGTTTTTGGCAGGTTGAAACCCAATTTTTCTAGTACTAATTGTTAAAGAGGCAATTTTTCCTCCACTGAGGATATTTGATACTCCTTTGTCAAAGGTGAGGTGGCTTAGTATATCTGGAGTTGTTTCTGGACCTTCTATTCTGTTAAACTGATCTTCAGGTCTGTTACTTTGCCAGTACCATGCTGTTTTTTTGTTTGTTTGTTTTATCACAGTGGCCTTGTAGTATAGTTTCAAGTTGGGGATCGTGATACCCCTTGCCATATCCTTGTTGCCTAGAATTACTTTTGCTATTCTAGGTCTGTTGTGGTTCCAGATGAATTTTTAGATTATTTTCTCTATCTGTGACAAATACTGTTTTCAATCAGGATTGCATTGACTCTACATAGTAGTTATGAGAGTAGAGCCATTTTGACAGTATTCTTCCTACTCAGAAATAGATGATGTTTTTCAGTTTCCTGATGTCCTCTTCAATCTCTGTTTTTCAGAGTGCTATAGTTTTCAAAGTCGAGGTCTTTCACCTCCTTTGTTAGATTGATTCCTAAATATTTCATTTTTTTGGGACACTATTATGAAAAGAATTTATTTTCACCCAATTTCTCTCTCAGTGTCTGTTGTTTTTGTATACAAAGGCTATTGATTTTTGAGTACTGACCTTGTGTCCAGCTATACTATTAAATTTGGCGATTAAATCTACTGATCTTTTGGTTTTTTTAAGGATCTTCTGTAGAGTATCATGTCATCAGCAAATAATGACAATTTAACTTCTTCCTTTCCTATCTTTATTCATTTTATTTCTTTCACTCCTCTAATTGCTATAACTACTGTTTCCAGCACTATATTGAACAAAAGTGGTGATGTCTTATTCCTGACCTTAGCAAGAAAGGTTTCAGTTTTTGATCCTTTAGTACGATGCTGGCTGTTGGTTTCTCATAAGCAGCATTTATTAGGTTGAGATAAAGTCCATCTACTCCAATTTTCTATAAGGTTTTGATCATGAATGGGTTTTGGGTTTTGCCAAATGCTTTTTCTGCATCTGTTGAGATGACCATATGGTTTTTGTCTTTCAGTCTGTTTATGTAGTATATTACATTTATTGATTTACATATGTTGAACCATCCTTGCATCCCTGGCATGAATCTAACTTGATCAGGGTATATGATCGTCTTGATGATTCTCTGCATTGTTTGCCATTATTTTCCGGAGGATTTTTGCCTCTATGTTCATCAGGGAGATTGGCTTGTAATTTTCTTTCTTGGTTAGGTCTTTTTCTCTTTTTGGAATCAGTGTAATGGTTGCTTCCAGTAATGAACTTGGGAGTTCTGCTCCTTTCTCAATTTCATTAAGGAGTTTGAGAAATAGTGGCATTAACTCTTCTTTAAAAGTTTCATAGAACTTGGCACTAAAGCCATCAGGACCCAGATAGTTCTTTGTTGGTAGGGTTTTTTTTTAAATTACATTTTCAATTTCATAGATATTGAGGTGTTTTAACAGTTTTATATCTTCTTTGTTCAATGCTGGAAGTTCCTATGTGTCAAGGAATCTATTTCTTCTATTTTTTCCATCTTATTGGAGTACTAATTTTCAAAAGTTGGTGTTTATTATCCTCTGGACTACTGCTGGATCAATGGTGATTTCCCCCTTTTCATCCTAATAGCATGGCTTTGAGCCTTTTTCTTTCTTTGATTAGCTTTGCTAAAGGTTTGTCAATTTTGTTTATCCTTTCAAAGAACCAACTCTGATTCATTGATTTTTTTTTGTATCATTCTCTTAGTATCCATTGCATTAATTTTCACTCTGATCCTTATAATTTCCTCCCTAGTACAAGCTTTAGGTTTGTCTTGCTCCTCTTTTTCTAGTAGCTCGAAGTTCAGCATTAGTTGTTTATTTGAGCTTACTCTGTTTCACAATTCATTGATCCTACTTTGCAAACTTTCACTGGAATTTTTAATCATCTGGAACTCTGAAGCTGTTTAACAGGTTCCGTTGCTTTTGTTATCTGAGATTCTAGCACATTCCTGACCTCTTCTTTAGCATTATTAATTATATTTTTCACTATGGACAGTATGTTTTCATCTCAGAGATCAATTCTGATTTCGATTTTACTAGATCTTCTTTTGTTACCATCTCAGAAAGTGCTGGTTATTGAGCTTCAGTTTGCTCTATTTCACTCTTCCCTGGATTCCCTATGGTGATGATCTTTGTATCTGGGTTTCTGAATTTTTTTTCTTATTTCGATTCCTTTGTAGTTCCTGATGTTATTGGTTTAATTCCTTTCCTGCTGTCTGGGAAATATTTGTTGCAGGTCTCTTTCTTCCTAATATTTGGAGCCCTTAGGAGATGGCAACTTCCTGGGTTGTCCTCTTTGGATCTGTAATGTCCTTTAAGAGTTCTTAGTTTTGGCACACCGTGGGAGGTGTCTGAACAGAACTATCTCATGATCTTTGTTGACATAATATAATCGGTATCATCAACAATATTTAACACTGGACAGGAAATTAGAAGCTTTGGCAGTTACTGTCCTGATACCTTTAATCTCATGAGTTAAATCTGTGACCATATGCCAAGATTTAGAACTAACCAGAAATGTGTTTACAACATACAGGTCCTTCAATATAACAGTACTACCCTTTAGGAATAAAAGGTCACTGGAGAATTTGGGAGGTACAGAGACAGAAGCACAGGGAAATTAAAAAGTGTTAGAGGATCTATAGAGATCACATAGACCTTGGGAAACTGATAGATGCTAGAGGACAAAAAGGACAAATATGAGACAGAAACTCCTAAGGACTGCAGGACCACTGGGGATGTTGTTCACTCTCCTATAATATTAGACAAAGAAGAGAAATTAGGGAAGACCAAAGCATATTAACTTCTAGGTACTGATTCTGACTGGAGGACAGGAGAGGATGAAGGAACAGGAGGAGAATAGGGGCACCTTGCACCAGCAGGCTAACAGGAGACTGTTTTCTCTCTTTTGTAAAAATAAGAGCATTTGAGAGGAGAGAAAATTGGGCAAATTTGGTAACAGTAGAGAAAGGAAAAAAGAAAGGTTAGAGAAAAGAAAGAAGAGTAACAATGGCAACAAAACTAAAAACACTACTGAAACGGGCCTTCACGGTGTGGATTTGTAGTCTCCTGTACATAGTATGGGCAGTAGCATGCAGATCAAAGTTGATTAGTCACAGGGAGACAACCATTAGTCCTTGTCTAGGTCCACTCAGTGAACTCCTGCACGCTTGAACTCTGCAAGAGTCCAGAATCTTGCAGTTGGTGGAACTGACTCCACCAATTCACTGATGGCTGTAGTCAACAGGATTCCCTCACTCATTCAGTGAGTGTATTCTCAACACAGTGGACTGGGCAGAGGAACGCACTGGAAGCCTCTGCTGAGGTTCTCATACCGCCGCTGCAGTTAATTCATGTCTAAAAACAAGTAGGTGGTGTCTCTGAATGCTCTTTCCCATGCAACAGTCATGTACAGTTTGGCCACAAGGAAATAGAGATTCCAAAGTCTTCTGGTCTCACCCTGCTCAAAGGAAAGCTGTGGGCCAGAGTGCTGTTTATTGGCTCCCAGGGTCTACCTGGCTGGGACTTACTGTGTGACTCCTGCCACACTTCTTACGCACTCTGGCCCACAAGGGAATGGGGGTTCTGTGGGCTTCTTCTCTGGTCTGGTCCTGATGGCAGGAAAGCTGCAGGTAGCAACACCATTTAATGGCAGCTGAGGCCCTTTCTGCTGGGACTCACTCCAGAATATTAATAGGTAACAGAAAGATCGCCTAACTATTATGCAGATAATGGTAAGAGAGAGCTATAGCATTGCTTGAAAGTGTTAAAAGCAGCCAGCATTTACTGGGCTGAATTAATAAATTTTTCCTCTTCTCCAAAGGGCTACACAGGACTCAAAACTAAAACCAGATCATCTTGGATACTCTGAGCTTCCACACTAGGGATAAGATCCACAATGGGAAAACTGGGGCAAATGCTGGGAACTGAAAGTTACAGGTCATGAGCAATCTGTTCAAGACAGATTGGTTCTAGAATTCCCAATACATGCTGAAATCTACAGATGCTCGAGTTTCTTATATAAATAACATAATATTTTCATCAAAACTATGTATCTTCCTTTATACTCTAATGATTTCTGAATTATTCATAACTAATACAAGTATTCTGTAGATAGTTGCGAGAGTGTTTAGTGGATAATGACGAAAAATGTCTACATTTGGTACAGATGCAATTTTTTCTAATATATTTGATTCATAGTTTGAATCTATGTGGATATGGAACCTACATAGAGGAAGGACTGATTGTACTGAATAGAAAGAGAACTCCCTGGGCAAGAGGAGAAAAGCCTAGGTGGGACCTGTAAAAAGCCTTAAGAGACACTCTACAAAAGAGAGTCATTTTTAAACACTGCTAGATCTGGAGAGTAACAGCCAGTTTTCTATACCGCTGATTCAAGTAAGATCTTTTTCTTTCTTTCTGCTCAACAATGGAGGAAGAAACTCAAACTATCTAGGCAGTTGGGCTTGGGGAATGGGAAGAGGAGGAGGGAAGTCCATTACTGCTGGTCCTCAGAAACATATCTATCCTTTCATGCCCAACTCGTCCAAAGCATACTTGCCAAATCCCTTGATAATAGCTTCAGTGGGTTCTGCCCACTGGAGGCAGAGGTGTAGGGGTTAGAAGCCAGTTGAGAAGCTCTGTAGTACTCCCAGCTCTGATCTCCAGTTGTCCTGCTTTTTACTGTACCAATTGACTAGGAGTAACAGTGGGTGCTTTCTCAAAGGAAAATATTGGTGCTTCAGGAATCCCAGGAGAAAAAGGGAGAGTAAGGAAGAAAACAGTAACAAGAAGGAACAGGAAATACATTAAAATTTTAATTCCATTCATCCATTACTGGGCACCTAGGTTGATTCCATATCTTATATTTTGTGAATAGTGTCCCGATACCTGGGGATGCAGGTATTGCTTTGCTATGCTGATCTCATTTCCTTTGAATATATACTAAAAGTGAGATACTTAAGTCATATGACAAATCTGCTTTTATTACGTGAGGAAATTTCTTACTCTTCATAATGCCTATACTAGCTTACATTCTTGTCAACATTGTATGAGTTCCTTCTTTCGCCATAATTCTCACACGTTCTCAGCATTACTTTTGTTATTTAAAAATAAGTAGTCTAACTGGAGATAGATTGTTTTGATTTGCATTTCCCTGCTGTGAAGAATATTAAGCCATTTTTCACTTGTCAGCCATTGGTATTTTGGTTTTTTTTTAAGTTTTTGTGTTTTGTTTTGAGACACGATCTCACTTGGTAGTTCAGGCAGGTCCTGAACTCACTATATAGCCCAAGCTAGCTTCGAACTCACAACAATCCTTCTGCTTCCGTCTCCTGAGTGCTGGTATTACAGGCGTGAGCCACTATGTCCGGGTGGTATGTGTTGAGACGTTTCTATTCTGATTGCTTCCTCCCACTTGAAACTGGATTACTTGTTTTGTTTTTTCAGTTACTTATATATTCTAGATACTAATGCTATGTCAGATTTGACAGTCCATGCTGTATGTAGTTGTTGAACTATCACTGTATCCTAGTAGTATGTACAATGAATACATGCTAATTTAAACTTTAAAAAACTTGCTTAACTTCTCTTTTCTTTAGAACCCAAGATCTTCCCACCTTAGTCCTATAGCTCCATACAGGTTCTTGACCACAGGTGGAGTAAAGGGCCTTGGGCTCCTCCTAGAGTTTGACAGTTTTAGGAGTAGCAGAGTAAAATTATAGTTGAAAGTGAGATGAGATGAAGACATGATATCAAAGGGTAAAAGGGTAGAGGGGCTTGTTAACTAGCCCATTTGGTAGTCATGTACTCTTAAGGCTTCTAAGGTAGCAGTTCTTTATTATTGAAATTGATTTTATTGGTATATTTTATATACACATTATGATCACAATCAACATTGAGAATTTGGACATAACACAACTTATTTCTCATTTTTCCCATTCCCCTGCCCACCTCCCCACCCCCTATATGTAAGCTTTGTTTCCCCTTTTTTTACCATCACAAATTTTTCTTTCCCTTCTTTCCTACTCCCTAAAACCCTTTTCCCTTTGAATATTTTCTTACTATTTTACAATATCTATCATACATTTTAGAACTCATTTACACCTTCAGTTTCTCATACCAGACAAAAGAATATTTACACATTTGTGACCTATTTATTTCACTTATGAGTGTATCCTCAAGGTACATCCTTTTGAATATAAATGACTCAAACTTACCATTCTTTATGGCAGAGTAGTACTCTGTTTTTTTTTAAACTACATCTTTTTTATCCAGTCTCCAGTTGATGGACATTTGGGTTGTTTCCAAGATTTAGCTATCACAAACTGTGCTGCTACAAACATGGTTGCACGTATGTCTCTGTGATATGAATCTTTTCTTTCATATACACACATATACATGTATACATATGTATATGTGTGTATACATGTGTGTATATGTATATACATATATATATGTGTATATGTATATATACGTATATATATATATACCTAGCAGGGGAATAGCAGGGTCAAATGGGATCTTTTATCCTAGTTTTTTGAAGAATCTCCACACTGATCACCATGGTGGTGGCACCAATCTACATTCCTACCAACAGTGGAGAAGGGTTCCTTTCTCCCCACAGCCTCGCCAGCATTTGTTGTTGGCTGACTTTGAGACAGAAGCCATTCTTTGTGGAGTGAGATAATATCTGTGTTGTTTTCACCTGCATCTCTCAAATGATCAGCAATGTTGAGCATTTCCTTATATTCTTCTTTTGCTGCTTTTAATTCTTCCTCTGAAAAGTGTCTGTTCATTTCAGATGCCCATTTTTTTTTTTTTTTTTTTTGAGACAGGGTCTTGCTTTGTGGTTCAGGCTGGCCCTGAGCTCAGCCTCAAACTCACATCACGGCAATCCTCCTGCCTCTGCCTCCCAAGTGCTGGGATTACAGGCGTGAGCCACCACGCCCGGCACTGGTATGTGGTACTGGTTGCCGCTGGGGTGAGTCTCCACGCCCAGTATTGTTATGTGGTTACTGGGGATTGAACCCGGGTCCTTGCACTTGCAAGACAGGCGCCGGAACCACTGAGCTATATCCCCGGCCCCAGATGCCCATTTTTTAACTGGGTCTTTAAATATGGTGGGGGGATCTGATTTTTAAGCTCCTTATATACTCTAGGTAGTAGCCTTTTGTCTGAGAAACAGCTGGTAAAAAATGTTTTTCACCATATTTTCAGCTGTTTTTTTGGTCTACTAGTGTTTTCTCTCGCTGTGCAGAAGCTTTTTAATAAGATGGAATCCCGGTGTTGATTCCTTCTGCTAGTTTTTGTGCAGGCAGCAGTGTATGAGGATGGACTAGGACTCCACTTGGAGGAAATGGGAGTGGCCAACAACATCAAAACCACATATTGCCATCATAATACAAAAAACTCACTATTTTTGCTCTCATCATGAGAATTCAGAAACATCCAGAGGCCACATGACATGGTGAACTCCCAATAGTGTAAGTGCAGAAGCAGATAGGCATTTGGTGCTGGCTGACTTCAAGCTAACAATCCTACTCTGTTGCTAAGAAGTGACAGCACAAGGGCTGAGGTCCAAGGCCCATCTCTGACCTGTTCATACTCCACATGCATTCAGAGTCCTATCCCTGCTGCCACAGCGCTCACAGTGAAAACAGTGACTTTTCTCTGCACATGGCCTTCTACCTTACTCACTACCTTCCTTGGTCTTTCTTCTGCAGACAGTGGGGGTGGGGGTTGGAAGCATAGTCCAGTGCTAAATCATTTACTCAGATTGCAAGAGGTCCTAGCTTCCAACCTGAAAATTGCAACAAACAAAAACCACCAGTGGTGAGTTTCTCACATGATCTTAAGAGAAAGATCCAACAGGAAGTGGAAGAAATGGTAGCCATGGGGCAGGGAGGCAGAGTTAGTGATGGGTCATGAATACTTTAGAAAAGGATGGGACAGATGGGTAAGAAGAAAAGAAGGCAGGACATGAGGTGAATAACCATAATATTGTTCTCGGACATTACAAGACCTACAAGTCAGAATCTTTCTACACTGTAGAAGCAAGTGTTATAAACAGCTTTTATTTTAGCTCAGACTATCCCTATGTCCAACACCTTTTTATTTGCAGAAACTGGCCACTCTGAGTGGTATCAGTGGAAACTAAAACTCAGGATGTAGGCTTCCTCTTTCACATGCTTTTATTGAGTTAGGGGCATGGATGTGTCACTCTGCCTAAAATATAATATCTGAAGCTTTATAAAAAAGAGTTTTAGCTCATAATGGAGGCTGAAAGTCTTGCCTCTCATGATGGCCTTTTTGTTGGCAGAGTCTTGAGGGGGCATAGGGCAACACAGGGCAATCCCCCAGGAAATGTGTGTCTTCTGGATTCTCTATTTCTTATAAGGCCACCAGTATTCAGTGGTCTTACTATTACCTTCTAGAGGACCCACCAGCATCAGATTGAATTCCCACCCTTGGAAAGGCAACGAGAACATTCTCCATGGTGGTGCCACACAACAGTGACTGCACACAGCAGCATGAGTGGTGCCCAGCACGGGCAGGGGCCTCTGGAAGCAGTGTCAGTGGAGCTTTGAGCAGAGCCTTCCTAGAGCCTCTGATTGATTCCAACAATGAGCACAAGAGATTTCTTGTGATCATTTCTCAAACAGCTGTCCTTAAATTAGCCATGATCAATTTGTTACTTTTAACAAAGATTCCTATCTTTTTGGTTTTTTGTCCTTTTTAAAATTTTGTTTTGTTTTGAGACAGGGTCTGACTTTGTAGTTCGGGCTGGCCCTGAGCTCAATATGTAGCCCAGGGTAGCCTCAAACTCAGCAATCCTCCTGCCTCTGTCACCTGAGTACTAGGACTATAGGCATGAGACACCATCCCTGGCACTGTGGTATATTGTTACTGGGGATTGAACTCAGAACCTTGCACTTACCAGACAGATACCCCACAAGTGATGGGATTACAGACATGTGCCACCATGTCACCTTTCCTGATTATCTTTTGACAACCTCCTTATTTTACCCATAAGCTATAAATTTCTGTACATCTCCAGGCAAACCCAGATGTCTCCAGTCTTAAAGACAGATCAGACTTCTGTTTTCTTAAGGACAAATTATTTTTAAGCATTATAAAGATTTGTCATGTAATGAACAATTTTCACTGCAATAATAGTATATTTATTAAACCATTCTATTGGTGTGCATAAAAAAGCAAATTAGAAATGTGAAAACACTTCATTGATCTAGAGATGCAGTAATTTTAGAAAATGAAAAATGGTTGACACTGTTTCCAATTATTGTCACAGCAAGATGCCCATGAAATTCATATAATTGGATTGAGTGATACCATTAATGACTCTTTAGATATGTACAAAACTGACATTCTAAAATTTGCGGCGACAAACTGATTTAATATGCTTCATTCATTTTGAGTGTAGCTTTGAGTTGTATCTCAATTGAATGAAACATTCAAATGTTCTCTTGTTTACACTTTTTGCTCATAAAATACTTTAATTCTGCCAATATTATTGACAACATGATTTTGTATTGTGGTTGCCAGTCATTTTTTTAAGGGAAAGACATTAATTGTACTCATTATGAGTTGAATTATTTAACTTAAATGGTGACAGGAATTCACTCTTGACATAGGTACTTGAATATCAAACTTTCTAACGCTGTCTTGTTTTACGCTGGGCAAAAGACTTTTGGTTCTATTGATTAATTTAGTAACAGAATATGAATTTGTGTATGCTCTCAGTGACAAACTAAAGGAAGAGCTTGTCATTTTGAGCCTAAGCCACAGGCTGCTCATGGCAGCTAGGAAGATGTTCAAACAGTAAAGTGGAATATAATGTAAATTCAGTAACCACTCTGGACACACTTGGAGGGGAGATTTGATCTGGTTGAAAAATGTGTATCAGTCAGTTTTCTCTTCACTAGGACAAAATCCCTGATATGGAGAACTTGAAAGACACAGTAAATCCTGAATTTGTGAACACTGAAGTTACAAACTTTCACAGGTGTACAGCATAAAACTGTTGGCTTTCAAATGAATCTGACTTATAAACAGTTCTCCCAGAATGAACCCTGTTTGTAAACTGAGGACTTAAGAGTAGGCTTATTCTGACTCAGTTTCAGAGGGCTCAGTCTGTGATCTGCCACATTCAAGGTGGAAACAGCAAGTGGAAAGCGTTGGTAGAAGAAAGCTGCTCACATCATCACAACTGGGCATCAAGGAGAGAAAGTAAGGAGCCAGCAAGAATATACCCTTCCAGGTCATGGCCTCAATGATCCTCCTTTTCAGGCTGGGCCCTCCCTCCAAACAGCAGTCTATTAGGAACTCATCAATGGAGTAATCCATTGGTAAGTACAGCATAATTTAATCATCTAAATGTCTGAGGGTTTGGAGGGACATTTCATATGCAAACCAAAAAAACAGCGCCCCTGACTGTAAAAGAACAATCAAGTAGTGGGGAAAAGCTGTTCACATAGAGGCCACTGTCATCACCAGTACCTTGTACTGATAAAACTTAACATTGTGCCTGCCACTCAAGACAGATGTAAAGGCCCAAAAACATTTTTGTAGATCAGAAAAAAAAAAAAAGACTAAATTTGAAGTGTTGTTTCAACTCTGCACTTATTGCTCTGCCTATTTTAGTTAACTGTTGAACTGGAAAAATAAAACATTCCAAAATGCAGAGGCCTAAAATAACCACTATTTATAAGTCTTCCTCATGAACCAACGGGGCTCAGCTGGATAGGTCTTTATGTGATGTTATTTGGAGCACCGCTCACATGGAGGCACAGCCAGGCTAGTGACTCCAGGATGGCTCTTATACATGTCTGGGATCCTGAGGAGATGACCGGAAGCCTTTGTCTCAGTTGTGATGTTGAAAAAACCGGTTCTCTCCTCTCTCTTCCCCTCCACAACGCTGGTTTCCATAAAAGCTAGAGCAAGCTGTACTTATCGTGTGAGTCATGGAAGAACTGCAGACAGTAAAATAACTGACCAAACTAAGGGCGGTGCTGTTGAATGTCATATTTGGTGGACATGCACACTAAATAGACATTTTGACTTTTAAGTTCAATTTTAATAACCCCATGGAAATTCACCATTTTATTGTGTTTCCAGAAGCTTTGAACAGGTCTTTGTTTCTCATCTTCTAGGAACTGAAGGATTGAAGAAAACCATTTGGAGTTTAATAGTTTTATGTTTGCTTTCTTTGTGAAATTGTTTTCATTAAGAGAGGAAGTAAATGACATTAGTTGTCATTGAATCAATCTCATTTTTGATGGAAAAATCTTTGCCTTTCATTTTCTAGAACTGAGGTGATTCAAGAAAATTATTTGATATTTTATTTGACTTTTTCCTCTTTGTTAAATGTAATCACAAAGGAAAACAGTATGATATTTCTGTGGTTGATATTAAAGTGGGTTCAACCTAAGAAATTATTTTCCCTATATGGGAAAAAGGTAAGTTTCTGTTTAGAAAAATCTAGATTTTCTTATATAGTTTTATACTTTTATTAAAAGCACGAATTTCTAATCCTTAGTGTGATAAAGGAAATGTAATTAAATTCCTTTTATTCTCTGCACTTCACCCTGTCTTGGTTGCCTCAGTCAACTGTTCAACTGTTGGCCACTAGGTGGTGCACTGGTTAAACATTACTGTCTCTTCACCTCCTCTGGTCACTCACCCTGTACTGAAAAATATGACAAACTTTATACAAAATTGGTTATGTTGTACCAAAAGGTCAATTTCACTTGAAGCGAAATGTCTGTACTATTCTAATATTTGGGTCATATGGAATTATATTTTATTTAATCTGGTAATGTTTTTACAAATTTTAAAATTTTATAAGTAGATGCTTTTAGTACATAATTACTACACACAATCACTGTAGGAAACAGGCACATGTACATAATCCATCTCCTCTCCCTTTATTCCCTTTTTGTCAGTGTTCATGTCTTTGTCAGGTTAATTATAATATATAAAGATCAACAGCCGGACTAACATGCCAAAAAATAAACATGTAAGACAAATCATCTTACACTTTTGGATATACTGCCCATGATAAATTACAATTTTTTTCTCTTTTCCTAATGTCTTTTATTTCGCACTTCATTTTTATATTGAGGTTCTCATATAAGAGAAACCATGTGATACTCAAGCTGTCTGTCTGATTTACTTCACCTAACGTTACGGCCTTTAGGTAATCCATTTTCCTACAAATGTCAAGTTTACCCTAGTTCTGTAAGGAATGCTGCTGGCATTTTCATTGGGATTGTGTTGACTCTGTAAACAGTATTGGAAGTGCGGCCATTTGGACCATTTTGGCTCTGCCTAGCCAGGAGCTGGGAACATCTTTCCATTTTCTGATAGCCTTTTTGATCTCCTTTTTTCACAGCACCATAATTTTCACTATGGAGGCCTTCCACTTCCTTGATTAATGAATTCCTAAATATTTCACTTATTTTGATGCTGCTGTCAAAGATTGTTTCCCTAATTTCTGTCGGTGTTATTATTGTACAGGGATGCTACTGACTTTTTGTATGCTGACTTTATATTCTGTGATGCTAATAATTTGGTTATTAATTCTATGAGGTGGAGTGTCTAGGATCTATGCAGAGGCACATGCCATCTGCAAGTAATGATGATTTAACTTCTTCCTTTGTACACACACAGTCTTGTGAGAAGTGTACTGAGAATGAGTGATGAAAGGTACAACCTTGTTTCTAAAGCTTTCAGTTTCTGTTTAGTATGATGTTAGCCATTCATTTATCATCAATGGCATCAGACTGGGACTGATGATAAAGATATTCTATATTACTATTTTATTCAGGGCTTTTATTATGAATAGATGTTGGACTGTGTCAAATGCAGTTTGAGTCTGTTGGGACGATTATGTGACTTTTGTCCTTCTATTTATATGATTGCTACATTTATTGATTTCTATACGTTTAGCCATCTCTGCATCCTTGGAATGAATCTTATTTGGTCATGATAAATGATCTTTTTCTGACGATGTACTATACTCTGTTTCAGAATCTTATTGAGAGTTCTTGCATTTATGTTCATTAAGAAGATTGGTCTGTCATTTTTTTGCTTGAGTCTTTTTCTGATTTTGAATGACTGTAGGGGTACAGGCTCCTTTTAAATTTCATTAAAAGGGTTGAGAATTATTGGTGCTAGATCTTCTCTAAAGCTCTAGTAGAATTTGGCAGTGAATCTTTTGGGGATTCTGGGCTTTTCCAAGTTGGTAATTTAAAAAATTATTATTATTCTTCAGTTTCAATATTATTCAGGATTTTGATATGTTCTTGATTCAGTTTGGGTAGTTCATACCTATCAGGAAATTTATCCATTTATTCTAAATTTTCCATTTTATTTGAGTACAAGTTCTCAAAGTAACTAAACAATAATGTAGATCTAAGCAGAATCCATTGTGATTTCTTTTCCTTATTTTTGTTAAGATTGGCTAAGGGCTTGTTTCTTTTAATCTTTCAAAGAGCCAACTCTTTGATTCATTGATTCCTTGTATTTTTGTCTCCATGTCACTAATTTCTGTTTTAATATTTATGCTTTCCTTCATTGTCCTAATAGCTTTGGACTTAGGTTGTGTTTTTTTTCTAGGATGGTGCGGTCTGTTATTACTTACCTAGACTAGCCTTGTATTTTTTTTTTGAGACAGGCAGGCTGGCTCTGAGATCAGCCTCAAACTCATATCACAGCAATCCTCCTGCCTCTTCCTTCTGAGTGCTGGGATTACAGGCATGAGCCACCACACCTGGCACTGTGGTATGTGGTTCTGGTTGCTGCTCTGTGTGAGTCTCCACACCCAGTATTGTATGTGGTTGCCAGGGAATCGAACCCGGGTCCTTGCGCTTGCAAGATAGGCGCCAGAACCACTGAGCTAACTCCCCGGCCCTAGACTAGCCTTGTTCTTGCCACTGTGGGCTTTTACAGCTACAATTCCTTCTCTGAACAGCCTTCACTGTGTCCCACAGCTTGTGGTATATTGTAATGGCCTTATTTGATTCTATGAACTCATTCTTCCTTGTTTTCTTCTGTGATCTGTTTATTATTTGATACGGCATTGTTTAATTTCCATGTATTTACATGGTTTCTTTTGCCATTGATTTTTAATGTCACTAAACTATAATCAAATAATATGAATGAGATAATCTGGATTTTTTTTTTTTTTTGAAACGAGATCTAGCTATATAGTCCAGGCTGGCCTTGAACTCGCCGTGTATCTGTAGGTAGCCTCAGCCTCCCAAGTTCTGGAATTATAGGTGTGAGCCACCACACAAAGCTAATTTGGGTTCTTTTGAATTTAAATATACTTTATGAGCTAGCATGTGGTATACTTAAGAAAGTTCCTTGTGCTGGTGAGAATATTCTGCTTTAAAAGAAACACTGTAGAAACCTATTAATTCCATTTGTTTAAAGGTTTGATTAAATTCTGATTTTCTGGTCTAGTGGATCTATTTGTGACTGGAGAGCTGAGGTCCCCTGTTGTAATTGTATTGGTACTTATCTGACCTTCTATGTCCATTCATAAAGGTGAGTTTACCATTGTTTGGGGTATATATAAATGCCATCCCTTTCTGTTGGGTTATTTCTTTGATCAATATAAAATGAGGCTTTATGCCTTTTTTGATTATTTCTGCCTTAACATTTTCTTTGTCTGAAAATAAGTTATTCATGTTTATTTTGGGGTTCATGTTGTGTGGAACATTATTTTCCATCTTCTGCTTTTTAGTTTATGAATTTCCTTTTGGATTGTATTTCCTTTTGGATTGTATTTATTTCTTGTATACTGCATATCCCTGGGCTTTGCTATTTGATATATTCTGCCAATCTGTTTGAAGAATTGAGACTATTCACATTGAGAGTTATTAATGAAAGTTAATGAATTATTATTTTCCTATTGTTCACTTACTTTCCCTTCTAGTTAACTGCTCATCCTCTCTGGAATTTTCAATTTACTACATATTTTGCATTTTAGTTTTATCTCTTTTTATGATATTTTTGAAACATTTTTTTGCTGTGCTGGTTTGTTGGTCAATTTTGTTAAGTTGTTATCATGGAAAGGCCTTATTTCTCCATTCATTTTGAAAGATGTTTTTGTGTGATGTGTATGTCTGGGTTGGGAGTGCTCACTGAGACCTTGAAAGACTTCACTCCAAGCTCTCTTGACCTCTAAGATTGGTGTTGAGATGTCTGCTGCAGTTCTACTGTGTTTACTGTTTTAAGTGGTTTGTTGTTCTTCTGACAGATTTTAAGATTCAGTCTCTGTGCTAGACATCTGGGAATAATGACACTTATGTGTTACAGATAGTATCTGTGGTTCTTCTGAGGTTCTAGATGCCTCACTTCTCAATATATTTCTTTCCCTATACTTCAGTGTTTGCTGCTATGTGGATTATTATGCAATTTGCACCCAGAAGTTGGGGCTTTCCTTGAGGTCTGAGGTTCAGTCACCAGAGGAACACTGGGGCCTATGCCATTAGTGGGGACATCAGGATGAGGGGATCTCCAAGACAGGCAAAATCTCAATGTCTCTCCAGAACCAGAAATGGGGTGTCTTCCTGACCTAAGATGACTTCCCTGTCTTTGACATTAGCACAATACTCATTATCTAAGCATATAAAGGTTCTCAGGGGGGAACAGACCAGGCTCTTCAGAGACCCTTTCCTGCTGTCATATGCTGCCTTGAAGAAGTAGGAAGTGGTAGGAAAGACCAGACCGCAGATTGATCAGGAAAAGAGCTCTTTTCCTCTCCTGATCACTCAGAGTTCTGGACACACCTGCCTCTAGGTCATCCTTCTCAGCCTGGGAAGATCAGGGTGGACAAGAGGTTATACTGCCTTCCCAGGGGAAGAGCAGACCAGAATGGAAACGGAGGCACAACTACCTCAACATTTTCTCTACAGTATAGAGAAGGATTATGCCAGCCTGCTCAAGGAGAACAGTCCCACAAGTCCCAAGACCAGTGACTGGTCTACTGTCTTATGCACTGACATTTTGGGCTCCATATCTTATTCATGGGTATGTGTATATCTCAAATATAAACTAGACTATAAGAAAGATCCATTTCTATACTATTTTCAAAATTTACCTGCAATTCTAGGCAGAGTTCATTAGATGCCACTCCAATATTACTTTTTCCTCAGCATTCTATAATAACTCAATCAAGCAAACAATATAAGACAAATAAAAAACCTTCTCTACAAAAGTAAACTATCCATTTAAGGAAATATCACAATCCTTGTAACAAACACATATAATGTATAAAATCTCAAAACACAAAGTACTTTACAAAAGGCACAAGCAGTGACACATGAGAAGGACAATTTTTGGTTAATGAAATTTAGAAATCAAGAAATAAAAGCGAACTGTTAAGAGAGTGGGGATTCACTTGCTTAATTACTTAACTTGGTAAGCACCCCCCCCCGAAAAATCATATAGGAAAACGATGTAGCAGACGAAGTTGGAAATGTGATCTCAAAAACAGCCAGCTACAGAATACATCGAACTCTTATTCTATATGCTGGGGAGGGAACCCAGGGCCTCTGGTTCTGTAAAACTCAAAAACCAAATCAAGGAATAATGGAGGTTAAAAGAAGGAAGATGTCTGATAGGAAACCTCGTGACAGGAAGGAAGGGACCCGACTTGGCAGAGGACTTTCATAGAGTGAAATCCAGGTGGGTTGAACATGAGCCACAGCCACGTTCACCCAAGAAG
>PVIR01014257.1:0-40600 GCA_004026965.1 Petromus typicus | reverse complement strand
TAGAAGAGAATTAACTGCTTGTGATGGACAGTCATCTTAAAAATATTTGGAAAATCTTCAAGTCCTTATGCATCCTAATTTATAGTCTAATAAGCTTAACTCTATTTTCAGCCTTCTATCTTTGTGAACAAAGTTTTTCTGTAGTGATAGTAACCGAAGTGAGATTATTACATAATCCAGATATAAATAACACTGTATGTGTCTCTCATGCATGTCATCCCCAGATAGGATAGTCTAGTTGCACAAAAATAAACTCAGGGATCTTGTATATGATATATAATAGCAAATCGTGTATTTTAAATCATATATTATAATATAAAAATAGTCAAAATAAAGTATTCAATAAGTGCAATGTGTTCAAATTATGCTGAAATGATCCCTCCACACAATCCAAAGGGGGAAAAAAATTTAAGGGAACCACTCCCTGATTTCAAACAGGATAAAGATGTCTGATTCAATTTGCAATAGAAAAAATAGCACATCATTTGTACATTTTATTTATTTTATTCTCTAGCTTGATCTTTCCTCAGTATTCTTTTCCAGAGAAGCCCTCTCTGGTTAATACCTTACTTGCTTTGCCCCAGCCTGGAGTGAGAGAGGAGGCTGTCCTAAGGTCACTGAGTGGGTCAATCAGGCTAAGGTCTGCTGGCAGCCACTGCACTTGGCTTCTTCCCTCAGAGGAAGTTGGTTATTTTTCTAATGGTATGTTAACCAGAACTGGCTATGTAAGTAGTGCTGAGACCAAGAGGTGGCCAGGTTGCTGATTCTAAACATCTCTATCCCTGTCTTTCCTCTGTTGTCCTTCTGCAGGTTGCCTCTTTGTGACTTGATTTCTCATCACTTCCATGGTAGACATGGGACTGCTGACCATGGCAGTCTCTAGCATCCTGTGAATGCTCCTCCTTCTAGCCTGCAAAGACAACTTCCTCTGTAGCTGTTTTATCAATACTAAGAGACTCTTGCAGAAGTGATTGGATCATGAGGCACTACAGATATCAATGAACTGATGCTCTTTTCCTTTGTGCTTTGTGTCCTGACTGCCTCGCTTTATTCCTTCAGGCCCTTCTGCAGCCATGTTCCTGTCTGCAAGCCAGCTATCCATAGACTGAAACTTTGAAAGCATGAGCCAAGTAAACCACTTGTGCTTCAAGTTGTGGGTATATAGTACTTCATTCTAGGAATTGAAAAGGTGATTGATACAATATCCATAAGGAAAAATATAGCTCATGAGCTCAGCTTGCTATTTATCATTGGGCTATTGCAATTCTCATTTCAAAGAAGGGTACATACTCAGCTTTGGGACAGTAGTGACAGGGTGATTCTTCCTTCGGTGTTGTCTATCCTGTGCCTAGTAGCTGCTTCTTATTTTTGCTTTAGTGCATTTCTCTGAGTCTTGTTTTAAGTCCTTACCTCCCAGTACTTCTTTATACCACCTTGTTGTTACAATCATTTTGTAAATGGTGCCTACTGAAATTTTAGTGTATGATTTCACATATTTGTATTTTTCAACTTGTTATTTGCTATATCCCAGCAAAATTTTTCTATCACTATTTAGCTTTTATGTGCTGTTTTTATTCTCTTTTTTACATGCCAGTGCTCGAAAGTTTGCTTAGTCCTAGATTATAGGAATGAATGTTGGCAAAGTCACTGATGGCATACATACTGTTTAGTTCCAAAGTCAGTTATCAGACTTCATCCTGCTTCCTCCATTAGCAGCATTGATACACCAGGTTGTTCATTCTGGTCAAAGGGTTTCTTCCTCCAAGTCCCAGGACACTGAGTTCTTTTGGTTTTTCATTGTGTTGAACTGGCAGTTCTATTTCAAATTTGATTTAATGTTCTTTTTATTTCAAACTTCATAATGTTTCAAGAACTTTATCTGAAGTCATCTTTTACCTTTGCTTAATGCTCACACCATCTCATATAATCTGTAAATTGTAATACTATGGTAACTACTTCCTAATTCACATCCTTAGTTTTAGCTCTAGTTCTTATAAGTGAGAAGCATTTTTACTTAAAATAAAATGAATTTTCCATTCAGCACTTTTACCTAAAATATTAATGTTACTTTTTAATTTATTTATTTATTTTGTTTGTTTGTTCCTTGAGGCAGGATCTCTCTTTATAGTTGAGGCTGGACTTGAAGTCACTACGCAGACTAGACTGTCTTCAAATTCACAAATTTCATCCTGCCTCAGTCTCCTGAGAGATGGTGATAAAGGCATGGATAACCAAATGGAGCACAATTAATTTTGTTTTAGGAAATAATTCAGTTTTCCAAAATTATAACTGAATCACTCATGAAGTTCTACTGATTTAAATGGCTTTTTTATTACAAATGTTTCAGAGTTTGTCTGAGTTCTCTTACAAACGATTACGACCTATTTAAATTTCATAATTCTCTATAAAATTGACATGATTAAAAATTAAACTATCTTGAGAAAAATAATTATTCTTGCTCAGTGTGGTTTCTTGGAAAATGCTTTCCGTAATGTCTTTTAATACATACACAAATGCTTATGAACTCATTAAATTGCTGAGTTTAATTTCTATTTTGGAGTGAACTTTTTCAGATTTATTATATTAGCACTAAAGTTCAGCAACTTTTTTTATGTAGCAAGCTGTTTTTAAATATACCACCACCTTCAATATTAGAGAAATTTATCTAATAGAAATAAAGATAAAGTAATATATTTATTCAAATTTGATGTTAAATTTTCCATTTAATAAAGGATATTTATGAAAGTCTAGATTGATGTGTCTCAACCCGTGTTTATTTCAATATCCCCAACACTCATCATGAGTTTCATTATACCACAGCATCCCTTAGAAATGTCTCACATGGCAAAAAAATGATGCATCTGCAGATAATTAATAAATGTAGCTAAAACTCTTTAAGACTTAGAATAAAATTTTCATTTGTTTCTTCAACAAATTTAAACAAGAGCATTAAGTCAGCTTTTGGCAAAAAAAGTGTAGAGAATGAAATAAAAATGAATAAAGCAATGAAACAGATGATATTTCTAAAATAATCATTTCAACTGAAACATGAATAAGGATGATTATATTGGGTGAACATCCTCTTGGCCAGGGAGTCCTTGTAAAGCCATGTGTTAAGCAGTTCACAGCAAACAGGAATACCTTATCTACGTCTGTTCAGAGCAGTCAGTGTGGATCAATACTACAAGGATGGAATAATTGGTTTAGGTGACTGCCAAGCCATACCTGTCTTCCTTTAGTGTGTGGCTTTGCATAACTCTTCTTACTGTTTTAATCTTTTCCCCTGAGCAAGATATTGCTTTTAAAAAGCAAGATCAGGGCTGGGGATTTATCTCAGTGTTTCCAGCTCCTGTTTTGCAAGGACAAGGGCCTGGGTTAACTGCATACAATACTGGGTGTGGAGACTCCTGCACTGCAGCAATCAGTACCACATACCACAGTGCCGGGTGTGGCGGCTCACCCCTGTAATCCCAGCACTCAGGAGGCAGAGACAGGAAGATTGCTGTGATGTGAGTTTGAGGCTGAGCTCAGGGCCAGCCTGAACGACAAAGTGAGATCCTGCCCCCCCCCCAAAAAAAATCAGTTTGTATAACTGGATGGACAGAAGAGTAGCTCTGACTTTCTTAGAATTTGAAAGAAATTGTAGCCAAAGAATGCTAAGCACTAGCCGGTAATGAGATCAGAAGAGCTGGCATGGTAAATTTCTATAGAGCCTTGTTGGGTATATCCTAAATGCATAAATCTTAACTTTGATGTTTATTGAGTTATACTAAACAGAATTCTATCTGGTTAAATGGGAAATTATTTAATGGTTTAAAATAAAGATAACAATTATAGCTAAGAAACTACTCCAAAAGATGAGAAAAAACAAAAAGATGATAGTCCCTGTTATTTTTTATAATAAATTTAGTTTATTGGTACATTTTTGAAATATATTATGATCACATTCCTCGTTTTCAATTTGTGCCTTACACGATATATTTTTCTTTTTATTTTTTTCCATCTCCCTGCTTTCTGTTCAATCTCCCACTCCCTCTATATACATAAGCTTTGTTTCATCTTTTTTCTTTTTAGCATTAATTTTTTTCTTTCCCTGCATTGCTTTCCCTCAAACTTCACCCAGCTACCATTTCCCTTCAAACATTTTCTCCCTGTTTCACCATATCTATTATACATTCTGGACCTTATTTACACCTTCACACTAGAGAACTAATATGGTAGTTACATGTCAGTGGCAGTTCTTTTCTTTAGGATAGGGCTGTAAAAATGATTTTAAAAATTGATGGACAAGCCAAAAGGCCTATACATTTAGAATATACTTTGGAGAAGAGTTGAAAAGACATTTCAAAGAACTAAACACCAGTTGCATTATAAAGATAATTAATTAAACATGATTCTAAGATGTAGGCCTGAAAAACTGGATGATGGGTCATAACATTTACTGACAATGAGAACAAGGTCTTGAAAGTTAAAATAGTCCATTTGGGTCAAGTAAAATTTTGGATGGCTATTTGACAGATGGTCAAATTTATTAAATAATTTACTGGGTATTTGCATTTTTCTTTCAGAAAACCTTTAGAATTAGAGATCAACATTCAGAATTTATAACTAGTTTCTTTATAGCATTGGAAAGTATGGAAATAAATGGTAACATATGTAAAATATAGTTGCCTGTAGCACTTCAAGTTTAGAAAATAGAAAAAATTTGCAATTCTTTTGGCAAGACTGATCAAATCAACAATCTCTAAGATTTCAAGAAAAAAGAAAGTGATATAGGAATAAATGACCTCATGAAACATTGTGCTTAGTTTGTTAAGTGTGATTTGAAGAGAGAATAATTATGAAAAACTATAATAATAACTATAAATAATACTTATTTTGTTATAAATTGAAGGAACGAGAAGGATTAGTGGAGTAGTGCTGTGTTTTTAAGTGTTGGAACAATGATAACTTTGTCATTAACCAAATTACAGTGATTTTGATATTATATTAAAACAATAATTAAACTAGGGGAGTTGGTGTGACAGCGAAGATGATGTGAAAAACAGAGCCAGTGAGATCAGTCCTTGATTAAACTGAGACACTTACCATATTGTAGACAAAATATGGAAGTCATTCGGATAGATTATGTTCCATCTTTACTGAATTTTGTGCTAAAGCAAGGAAAGCAAAAAGCGCATGACTGAGCTTCAACACATGAATGTTGTTATACACTTTCATAACACTGGCACCAATATTGATTTGAAATGTAGTAAAAAGGAGTTTTTTTAATGTAATTTCAATTGTGAATATCATACAAGCCTTCAGTATCATAGAACTAGTGTCTTGATGAATAAGATTTTAGACATATATGGAGTTCATACATATGTTTGAAGTAAATTGTTTTGAGATTGAAATAAAAATAATTACAATCCAAATTATAATTTCTTAGTTGTGCTGAGAATTCTAGCTGTATTTTAACTCATGAGTCACCATGCAGATCAGAAGGAAATTATACAAAATTTTAAAATTTACAAGCGGTGTGAACAATTAAGTTTATATGTCTGAAAAATCATCTTGGTCTTCCTCATTTGCAAAAGTTGAGTTTTCCTTTTTTTTCCCCAGTGATAATCCTAAAACATACAAGATGTTAAACTCTGAGTGTATAAAACTCAGAGAATCCTTAGCCATAATAGTGAGCAGTTTGTGGAAGTAAAATAAAACAAAACAAATTATTCAATGATATGACCAGCTCTTTATATATTCCACAGGGATTTACGATTTATATATTTGTTTTAATTTGATTTTAGTCAATTTGTTCACTTTTCATTTGGATTTTTTATGGAAAAGATAATTTTTGCATCCTTTATCTGATGAGATAACTTTTTCAATAAAAACAGCATATGAAGAATTCACCTTTCCTTCTTATAATATATTTACTACAAGAAAAAAATACTGAGATAAATGTATTAAAGATTCAGTAGAAATAATTGCCCTTTTTCTTTCACAGTAGCAAGGATCAAACTCAGGCCCTTGTATTTCCAAGGTAGACATGATACCCCTTGAGTTAAATTTCCAATTTAGAACTGATTCTTTCAAAGTGGAGGTAGAATTTGTTTCTTAACTTTAGATGTTTGAACGTTTTTATTGTTTGACATTAATTATTATAGTTCTCTAAATCTAGATATTTGGTTATTTTATTGTGAGCTGTTTTCCATTATTTTAGAAAATAAAATTAATTGGCCATGCATTTAAAACACACTTAGTACTACATTTCCTTAGGAGTTGGTAGCGTTGTTAGGAGGTTGTGAGAAATTTTTATCTTCATCTCACAAGAAATACAAAGCGTCAGTTCTAAGACAGGAAGCAAAGGGTATGTTTACAACTCTAATCTTCAAAGTCATCTATGTGAGAGATAAAATTTCTGTGAACATATTTTAGCTTAATAATATGCCAAACTGTATTCCCCTGATTTTTAGAGGCATATGCTTATTGTTTCTAAGCTATTCATCAAAGTGAGGAGAAGGACAAAACAAATGTCTGATGCTTGTTTGTACTTTTTGTTTTGTTGGTTGTGCTGTGGGTTGAAGCCAGGGCTTTGCACATGCTAGATGATGCTGTGACACTAAACTATTTTCCTAGTCTGAGATATACTTTAAAAACACAAAAAGTGAAGGAATATTAATATATACATTACAAAAATATATGTAATAAAGCCAATAAAATCAGTAGAAATAATCGTGGCATAAGGTTAAAATACTTTTATTATATAGCCACATGTAAATTTGTTGTATTTTGTAAAAAGAAATAATAGAAAAAGCAGTGAAATAAGTATATATATACATATATACATACATGTTATACATGTGTGTCCCTATATATACATTTATATGCATATATATATGTATATATACATATATATCTCCATATATATGATATATATTTATATATGCGATATATATATTTATATATATGATATATATGGATATAAATATATGGATATGTCCATATATATATATGCAAATATATTTTTATAAAGACTTAAATTATTATATTTTTCTAATTTTTTTTGAAATTTTGCACTCCAAGGTATTAAAAATATGGAAATATATCAAATTATTTTCTTCACTTATATTAAAATAATAGTATTCCTTCTTGGAAAAAACTCAGTTGTATCTTTTATTTTGCCTTTTCTTCTAGTTTTTCCTTTAACAAAGTCAAAAAATTGAATTTATTTCACTAAAAGCTATTGCATTTCAGTAAAGCATAAAATAGGCCTTTTCTCTGTAAAATTCATTTTCTCTGCTACTGTTCTCATGTACAATCAATAACCTTAAGCTTATATCCTTATCACATTTTCTACACAACATGACAACTTATAACTTATAATGGCATATTCTCACTTATAATTAATGCAGATTATAAAACTACATTTTATCTTGAGCACTTGAGAAATAACAAAATACAGATACATGTTATGATTAAAAACAAAATCATCATGAGAATCCAAATCATAGGAAAAGATCAAGCAAATATAACCACGCCAAATTTACCACTGTCTCACGAATGTGAGAGTTTTACTTAGAACAAAATTAATTCTCTGACAGTAATCAATGTTTTATTACATTTTCCTTGTGGATGAATTTTTCTATCAGTGTTTGTATTAGTTTGTTTTTTCTAGAGTTTGTGTGCATTTACCAAAAAATAACAACAAAAATGTTTAAATACAAAAATACTTCCATGCTTTTCAACCCAACCTTCTTCTTAAATTATACTTTTTTCTTTTCATTTATTTATTTTTATCTTAAATAGCTCTTGAATCCTTCATTTAAAAATATTTTTGTCAGTAGTTTGTTAGATTTTTGGAAAATAATATTAACAGTGGCTCACACTTGTCTTTCACATATCATTCTCCTTTAGTCACTAAAAATTGAGTATTTATATTTGTTATATTACCATAGAAATCACAAAATCAAATTTTTAAATATCTTTCAAAATACAGTGCTAATTATTAATTCAAATACTTTTGAAAATGTTTTCTATTTCATTTGAAATACATGCTTTTAATCTTTTAAATATTACTAGCATTTAAAATAACATTTGTATTTAAAATATCAAATAGCATAATTATAAACTCTATGTAGTACACATATTGTATATTATAGTGTCTGTGTATATATTTATATCTGTGTATCTAACATCTACTAAAAAGGAACAAAAATAAATAAATCAGGGAAAGAAAATCAGGACAGTGATGGATTTTCCTGTATCAAAAATTATTTGAAGAAAAATATGTTTTTGTTCTTATGTTTTGGGTATCTGTTGCTTCACAGAATATAAAAAGGATGCATATAGGGCTGGGGAATTAGCTCAGTGGTTCCGGCTCCTGTCTTGCAAGCGCAAGGACCTGGGTTCAATTCCCCTGTAACCACATAACAATACTGGGTGTGGAGACCCACACCCAGAAGCAACCAGTACCACATGCCACAGTGCCAGGCATGGTGGCTCACGCCTGTAATCCCAGCACTCGGGAGGCAGAGGCAGGAGGATTGTGATGTGAGTTTGAGGCTGAGCTCAGGGCCAGCCTGAACCACAAAGCGAGACCCTGTCTCAAAAAACCTAAAAAAAAAAAAAAAAGGATGCATATAGTAATCCTCACTTGAGGGATGAGAAATAAAGAAATGATAAATCTATTGGGCATTACGATAAGAGTGAATTTAAAAGTCTTATATTAGTTGTACCAAAAGAATAATCTATTTCTTAATGTGAATAAATATTGTTTCATTAAGCAAGATTAAAAAAAGCTAAGCCAATAAAAAAGAAATAAAATCCCTGTGTTAGGTGCAGCCTTGAGAACAACAGATAAGCCAATGGGAAATAAGCCCTTGCTCTTCTGTACCCATTTGCAAGTGGGAGCATCTCCCATACCTGATCTCAGATTTGGGAAAAAGAATATGAAGCAAAGTCACATCAGGAGCTCTGGTCAACTTCTTGGCCTCCTCTGGTGTGTGTATTACTAGTTATAATTCTTGAATATTAAATTAGTTCCAGGTTTGTCACATTTCAACGGACAGTGGAAATAGTGTAAAATAACTGTTCTGTATAGTGCAAGGTCCCTGTGGTAGCATTTGACTAGCTAATGGCTCTCTTCCTGTCATCAACTAAGAGTGATCATTGGCCACTAAGAGAGGACTCAAAACTCTGCAAACATCAGAACCTAGGATAAAGGAGCTGTAAAACTCCAGTATTTTACATCTAAGTTTATTCTTTCTCTAGTTACCTCAATATGTGTTTAATTTCTTCGTTTTTGTTTTTAAAATCTAATTTTCTGACAAGCTAATCAAATCTGTTTAGAGAATACTTTCTGTAAGGTGTTTCCATTTATTTTTATTTCCCTCCTTCTCTCCATGGCCAAGTGTCCACTTTAAATAGAGAGGTTTTAAGAAGCTGGATCTGCTTCAGTAGTGTCACTTGTCTTTACCTGTGGTGGAAGCAGTGGGAGTCGGATAAAGGCCAGGAGCATGCTCAGGTCATTACATCTCCTCTGCGTGTCATACTTGACCCACATCATCAATGCATGGAAGATGGTTTCTTCATCGGGAACATTGACGTCATCACTGGCCAGTAGTTTATGAAGCTCTTCAGCTGGAAGGAGCAAGAACTCTTGATTTCTGATGACTTCCATTATGTTTTCCTGGGGGGAGAAAACACCTTGGCATCAATTCTGCTTCACATTTATTTGCCTTGTAAAGCACCTTGGGAAGAAATGAGAAAGGTAGTCAATAACTTTTGTTCTCATTAGAACATAATCCTTGAGACTCAACCCTTCAAAAGCTAGAAGCTGTTAAGATGAAAGCATTGTAATTGTAATTGAAGCGTAAATATATCTGAGACAGCACGGATCTTGTAATAAATGGGGGATTATAATGCTGAGCTTTGTTATGCAGGCAGAATGGACTAAGTGATTAAATGTTCAAGTTTCAAGTGTGCTGCTATGTAAGATTGAGTGAATATCAAAGAATAACAATTCACATTTTAAAAACTTGGCTACATAGACATGATTCAGAAAATGGCAATAAATTTACACAAAAACAGCATTATAAGACATGTCATTGTTTGTTCAAAAGGAAGAAGTCTGAACTCACAGGCCCAAATCTCAAATATCCCATCCTCTTATATCTATTTTAACTCTTACCTCTCATGGCAAAGCCTTTAGCTCATTTCAGTCACATTCACTTTTTTTCCAGATTGCTATGACCTCTAAGTACCTGAGGTTAATCTATTTAAGCATCTGAATTGAATTCCCTGTAGTAATCTCCAATTTATATTTCTGAACATAAATATGCAGATTGCATCACCAAACATTTTTGTTTTGTTTTGCCCTTGGTTTCCATTCACACTTCTTTAAGCACTGTAGTTTTACCATTTCTGACCCCTTCTGGTTATCATTCATCTCTTCCTTTACTTACTTTACAAAGTACTCACAGATGGACTGACACTTCCTTCAACTTCTCATGACAATTTTCATGTCCTCTATTCTTAATTCCTTTGCTTAAAAGGACATATTCATTTTGCTGTCCTAATCCTGAAATAGTCCAAACTCAACTCAAGACACACCTGTTGTACATGGCTTCTCAATCTCTCTCATCTGACGTGGCTGCCCACCTGCAAAGGCCTCATAGCCCATGCTATGACCATCCTGCTACCAAACAGAGGCTGAGAAACTGAGGCCTAGACTTTGATCACATGTGATGTCATTAAAATGTGTGTTATAAGACCTTGACTTATGTAAACTTGTAAATCTAGATTCTGTCATGGGGCCTAGAAAATAATAGAGAAAATATCTATAGATCGAGTAGATTAATTCTTAACTTTACATAAGCAAATTGAGGGTCACAGGGTACACAGTATAGTAATGTTTTCTAGATACATTTTTAGTGTGAAATAGAGTGAGACTAAGACTTTTAAAAGCTTTTTTGGTCTATATTAAAAGTGAGTATTCATCAATACCCAATAAACTTCATGTTGCAAGATTATTTTGAACAGACTGATATTTAATTTTGAGAAGAAATATGACGTATGTTAGCACAGAAGTTTAACTTTTACTCTCAGGTAACCTGCCATTCCTTTACATAAATTACATTTACTGAGTAAATAATTTAACTATTTTCAGTTTTATTGCTGCCAGATTTGTTCAAAGAGCTAAATGAAAGCAAATAATTATTGAAATACCTGAAAAAGATTTTATTCTTTTGCTTTTGATGTTATTCAGAAATATTTCTACACACGAATTATCCAGCCAGACCACCAGTATATAGTGAGGAATATCACAAAAACCGCTCTGAAGCTCTTAGCGCTGTCAATCATAAAGACATTGTTAAAGCATATTTTCTTATATTTTATAGTATCCTCTTTACGATGACCTTGGGGAAATTTTCTTTCAGGTTTTAGTAGCAGAAATAATTTCACTAGTTCTGAGTAAATTGGTTTGCTTTTATCACAAATGCTGTAAATTATGAAATTGATCAGATATCTCTTTTTATTTGGTCTCAAGAAAACTTGGAGTAAAATTGAAATTCATCTGGCCAGAAGGTTATAGTCCTTTACACTTTTATTTCTTTTTCAGACAGCCCTGATAATAGTCTCATTTAATATTGCCACAGCAACTTTACTTTGTTTTCCTCCTCTTTTATTTCTGCATCTAATTTCACTTACATTCGTATAAACTGAAAAGCCTTATCATTGTAGTCATACTAAGTCTTCTTAGGTCTAGTGAGGTTGTTATTAAAAAGTGTGATGCTAAACTGGTTCAGGAGCTTGCAGCACATCTTACTGGATCTATCACATCTGTCCAGATATTCAGTGTCTATTATACCTGTTTTCACATACTTTATATGTAAAGAAGTATATCATAACAAAGCTCTCTGCATCTTTTAGTAGTGTCCATCGTAAAGACAATATTCAAGCTTATGACATAACATTTTATAGTGTCCTCTCTATAACGACCTTGAAGAAATTTACTTTCAGGTTCCTATATCTTGTATTTTATATTGCATTAAGTGTCTTTTCAATGATGCCTGGCCTAGTGTTTCCCTATGATAATTTTAGTGTGCCTTTGGCATAAAATTTTATTTTAATTATTTTTTATTTATATAAGAAGGAATATTATGAAGACATCCTCATAAGTAATATAAATAGGTCACAGATAGGTAAACATCGCATCTTTTCTCTGGTATGAGAAAATAAAGATGTAAATGAGTCCTAGAATTTTATGTTATATATTGCAAAATAGAAAATACTCAAAGTAAAATAGGGGGAAGGGGGAAAATAATGAGATCATAACAAAAAAGAAAGAAAACAAATTTTATGTATATAGAGGGGTGGTAGGGTGGGTAAGGCTATGGGAAAAAAAGATAATTAAATTGTGTCTTATACTGGAACAAATCCTTATTATGTAGTGCAATCATGATGCGTATATGTAATGTACCAATAAAGATTTCAATTTAAAAAAAAAGAAAATTAAGATGTAAATGAGTTCTAGAATGTATGTTATATGTTGTGAAATAGAGAATACTCAAAGTGAAATGAGGTGAAAGGGCAAATAACAAGGGGAAAATAATGAGATTATAACAAAAACGGAAGGAAACAAAGCTTATGTATATATGGCATGGTAGGGTGGGTAGTGGTATGGGAAAAAATGATAATTAAGTTGTGTCATATACTGAAAGATATTCTCAGTGTTGAGTGCAATTATGATGTGTATATGTAATGTATCAATAGAGATTTCAATTAAAAATAAGCAATATCAGTGAATAGTAATTTCCTTTTTTTCTAACCGAGTTTATCAATAACTTTTAGATGTATGTTATGATCATGTTCATCATTTTGAGAACTTGTATGTATACATGATATATCTTGATGCTTTTTAAAAACTTTCCTTAAATTGCTTGTAGGAAGTTTCTTTTTACATGCTCATATCATATAATTAAAACACCTGTTACAGTTTGGGCCTGGATGTTCCCCCAAATTGTCATGTGATCATAGACTCTAGAGGGTGTGAGGCTAAGATTAAGAGTGTATCATTGCTATTTCACAAAATATACTATATATTCTAGATCTCATTTACATCTTCATTTTCTCATACCTGAGTAAAGATACAAAATTTACACATATGTGAACTATTTAGAAAATATTTAAAAAGAACTGTTGTGTAGAGGGAAGTTATAAGAGGAAAACATAATGTAATGGTAATTTTAAAAAAGGAAACAAAGTCTATGTATATAGAGGATGGGGGTTGTAGGGTGAATAGAGGAATGGGAAAAAATGATAACTAAATTGTGTCATATCATATACTGATACGAATTCTCAATACTGAATGTCACCAAGATGTGTATATATAATTTAACAATAAAGATTTGAATTGTAAAAAAAAAAAAAAATCTGTGTCATTGCTAAAATACTACATGTGAATGGCTGGTTTGGAGCTGTGCTAATCCTGGTGTTTGAATAGCATAAAAAGAGTGGAAAGACATGGTTAGAGTCTCTGTTGCTTTTGCTACCATGTGGGCACCATGAACTTTCTCCTCTGTGACGCCCCATCTGCCCTCTGCCCTCTGCCATCCTGTCTTGGAGCCGGCTGCACATGGACTAAAATCTCTGCAAATTGTGAGCTAAATAAAGTCACTTTTCTTCTAACTTTAGATGCTGGCTATTTTGTCTCAACAGTGAGAAAAGTAACTAACATATATTGAAACTTTTTTGACCCAGTGGCTTTGTGCAAAATCTCATATTGTTAATTTAGCCAAGAATTTTTTTAAGGATAAATTTACTGAACATTTTATACATAGACATAATTTTTTGTGAGGCAAAGAGTGGAATTTAAAGGTTTAGCATTGAAAAAAACATAAAAAGTGGGGTACTTAGAAAGAGATGGTAGCTGACTTCATAGGAATTAGATTTTCAAATGGACTAAAACACTGTACTGATTTTTTTTAGCTTTTTATATATTCTAGATAGTAGCCCTTTATCTGAGGAACAGCTGATGAAGATTTTTTCCCACATTGTTGGTTGCCTATTTGCACTGTTGGTGGTTTCCTTTGCTGTGCAGAAACTTTTTAAAAGAATGAGGTCCCATTTGTTGATTTCCTCAGCCAATCCCTGTGCTATAAAAAGTTTTGTTCATGAAGTCTTTCCCTAAGCCAATGTCTTCAAGAGTTTTACCTAACCTGTTCTGCAGAAGGTTTAGAGTGTCTGTTTTAATATTTAGTCTTTTATCCACTTTGATTTTAGCTTGGTACCCGGTGAAAGAGTTAGATCTAGTTTTAGCCTTTGGCAAGTTAAAGCCCAGTTTTTCCCGCATCATTTGTTAAAGAGGCTATCTTTCCTCCATTGAGGATTTTTGGCTCCTTTTTCAAAGATGAGGTGGCTCAGTGTATCTGGAGTAGTTTCTGGATCTCCTAGTCTACTCCATTGATCCTCGGGTCTGTTACTTTGCCAGTACCACGCAGTTTTTATCACAGTGGTTTTATAGTATAGTTTCAGGTTTGGAGTTGTGATACCACCCACCATGTCCCTGTTGCTTAGAATTGCTTTGACTATTCTAGGTCTTTTGTGGTTCCAGATGAAAGTTTGAATTTTTTTCTCTAAATCTGTGAAATATGCTGTTGGGATTTGAATCGAGATTGCGTTGAATGTGTAGAGTAGTTTTGGAAGTACAGCCATTTTAGAGCTCAAAAAAATCAGCCCACCCAAATTTAATGACTCAATTCAAAAATGGGCATCTAAAATCAACAGATATTTTTCACAGGAAGAAGTAAGAGCAGCTAAGATGCATATGAAGAAATGCTCAACATCATTAGTCATTCGAGAGATGCAGATGAAAACAACATTGAGATTTCATCTCACTCCACATAGAATGGCTGCGATTTCAGAATCAGCCAATGGCAAATGTTGGCGAGGCTGCGGAGAAGAAGGAACCCTTCTACACTGTTGGTGGGATTGTAAACTCGTACAACCCCTTTGGAGATCAGTTTGGAGAATCCTCAAAAAGCTAGGATTGGCGGTCCCATTTGACCGGGCCATTGCCCTGCTAGGTATATACACACAAGAATTAAAAGACTCATATCACAGTGACATATGTGCACCCATGTTTATAGCAGCCCAATTTGTGATTGCTACATCTTGGAAACATCCCAAATGTCCATCAACTAGAGACTGGATAAAAAAGCTGTGGTTCTTCTACAGAATGGAGTATTACTCTGCGATAAAAAATGATAAGTTTGAATCATTTCTACTTAAATGGACATACCTTGAGGATATCCTCATAAGTGAAATAAATAGGGCACAGATAGGTACATATCGCATCTTTTCTCTGGTATGTGAAAATAAAGAGGTAAATGATTCCTAGCATTGTATGTTATATATTGTGAAATAGAAAATGCTCAATGCAAAATAGAGTGAAGAGGGAAAATGTTGAGATTGTAACAAAAAAGTAAGGAAACAAATTTTTTGTATATGGGGGGGCTGGTAGGGTGGGTAGGGCTATGGGAAAAAATGAGAATTAGGTTGTGTTTTATACTGGTACAAATCCCCATTATGGAGTGCAATCATGATGTTTATATTTAATGTACCAATAAAGATAATTAGAAAAAAAGAATACTGTACTGAAATTTAAGCGGGGAAATAGGAGCTTGAGATGTTCTGGGCATGAAATAAAGCACCAGGTATTATGGTGTGGGATCCCACAGCTGGCATGGAACCATCAGAGACAGTGAGCACAGAAAACTTGTTAAAAATAAAGGCTAGCTGATAAACTAGTTGTGAAAGGCTAGTTAAAGTAGAATAACAGAATAGGTTTGTTGTAAAAATTGAACAATTTATGTCAGTTAGTGACACCTTCTATGTAATCATGCAAATACTTATTATAACAAAAAAATTGACATCAAATGTAAGTTCTCAATACTTAAAACATAATATTGCACAAATAAAAGCTAAAATCTAATTACTCTTGCTACTTCACATTATTATTATTTTTTTTTTAGGTTTTTTTGAGACAGGGTCTCGCTTTTGTGGTTCAGGCTGGCCCTGAGCTCAGCCTCAAACTCACATCACAATCCTCCTGCCTCTACCTCCCGAGTGTTGGGATTACAGGCGTGAGCCACCACGCCCGGCACTGTGGTATGTGGTGCTGGTTGCTGCTGGGCGTGGGGTCTCCACACCCAGTATTGTTATGTGGTTACCGGGGAATCGAACCCAGGCCCTTGCGCTTGCAAGACAGGCGCCGGAACCACTGAGCTAACTCCCCGGCCCTACTTCACATTATTTTAAAGTTGTGTAGGTTTAAATTATTTGCTTTCTTCTTCTTTTTTTTTGAGACAGGGTCTCGCTTTGTAGTTCAGGCTGGCCCTGAGCTCAGCCTCAAACTCACATCACAGCAGTCCTCCTGCCTCTGCCTCCCAAGTGCTGGGATTACAGGCATGAGCCACCACGCCCAGCATTGTGGTATGTGGTACTGGTTGCTGCTGGGCGTGAGTCTACACCCCCAGTATGGTATGTGATTACCGGAGAATTGAACCCGGGCCCTTGCGCTTAAAAGACAGGCGCCAGAGCCACTGAGATAACTCCCCAGTTCCATAAATTATTTGCTTTATTCTAAATAGAACCTTCTTACAATTATTATTTAATATTTCCTGAATTAAAAATAAAACAGTTCCTAATATTCATTTCCTCTACCTTATAATTCTATTTTCATTTCTCTTCATATTATTGGTAGTGTATCAATAACTACCAATTTCCTTAAAATTTTTCTACAAATATCAGTTACATGTAACAGAAACTTTAGGTAACATTAATGTTGACATTAGATTGAACAGAATAAAAGTAAATATTGTCAATGATCACTTTGATATTAATAATGCAGTTTGAAAGAAGGATGTAAAGTGGTTGTGGTGGCATGTGCCTGTAATTCTAGGATTCTGCAGCTTGAGGCAGCAGGATCACCATGAGGTTGAAGTTATATAGTGATATATAACTATATAGGATAGTGAACTCAAATCCAGCCTGAACTACAGAGCAAGACACTATCTCAAAAAAATAAACTAGAATAAAACTTAGCAAAACAATTTGTTTTTATTCAAATAACTCACAAATTCAATTTTGTTAACTTTATTAATGGCTGCTGTCAATATTGTTTAATTATTGTTAACTAAAAGAAGCACCTCCTTTAGAGAACCACTGTGGTAAGACCGAAGTGTCTCTGTGTTGTGTGCTATGACCAATTAGCAATTAGAGTGCCTACTTGGTTAACCTAAGCATTGTGATGGAAGCTAATTCTAGGCTAGAACTACAGCATGAAATATCAGAGTACATGGTATGTATTTAACTGTCTATTTTAAGAGTCATTTGTTAGAAAGATGCAGTCTTAGGAGTCTTGTACTGCCAAATATGTGGAAAACTGAGGAGAGAACCCTGGAACTGTCTACCAGCTCTGGTTAGAGTTTATTGTATACATATGAAAATACCATCTTATATAATGTTACAATCAAAGCATTGAAAATTTCATTACATTTGCATGATTCTACTATTTCCAAAGCAAGATTAGAGCCATCTTCTCTTAATTTCTTTTCCATGAATTTTTAAAATCTTTATTGGTACATTAAATATACACATCATGAATGCACTCCATAATGGGGATTTGTACCAGTATAAGATGCAACTTAATTCTCATTTTTTTTCCCATAGCCCTACCCACCCTACTACCCCCCCATATACATAAAATTTGTTTTCTTACTTTTTTGTTACAATCTCAACATTGTCCCCTTTCACCTTATTTTACATTGAGCATTTTTTATTTCACAATATATAACATACAATGCTAGGACTAATTTACCTCTTTATTTTCTCCTACCAGAGAAAAGATGTGATATGTACCTATCTGTGCCCTATTTATTTCACTTATAAGGATATCCTCAAGGTATGTCCATTTAAGTAGAAATGATTCAAACTTATCATTTTTAATTTCTTAAGTTCGGTCTCTTTGTTACATGAGTTCTGAATGAAAGAAATATTAAATTACAAAACTAGACATAGAGGTGTAGTGTTGTTCATAGTAGCTACTTCGGAGGACAGTACTGGGGTAAACCATAGTCACACCCCTGGTATTTTCTCTTGTGCATATTTTTTTCATTCTTTACAAGAGAATCAGCTCGATAATTTCCAAATACTTAAGTTACACTCTTCCTGGTCCTCAGTATTTACAATTTTGTGCAAAGTAGACAGCAGCACAATTCATCCAAGTATTTTGCTCCTTTATAATGAGGACTGTCATTACTTATATATTCAGTGATCAGTAATATATTTTATCTTTTTGTATTAAATGTCATCTGAATGGTCTTTATCGCATCTATTTTTACCAGCATTATATTCAGATCCTCTTAGGGAATCTTCAAGAAAATTGGGCTTTCTCTATATTTCTTTGAGAGCCCTCACTGGACTCACTCATTTTACCATATATTTTATTTTGGAAAGTACTTTAAATGTCTTTCAGCCTCTACTCATTGCCCAGATCCAAACTCATTGTCAAACTTGTTGCTGTTCATTTTATTAACATTTCACTAGTTGGTAACAACAGATATCTTCATTGATTCTGTCAGGTCTAACAAAATTATTTCTATCGGGTAATTTAGTACCTACAGTTAATAGTTAATTTAATTTTAATTCATAGTGCTTCTGGGACCTGAGAAGTCCATGATCTAGACACTATAAAAATGGTTACTTAAAAGACTTTCTGTTCAAATATTTGTCTTGTATTTCTAAGGTGGGAAAGATTAACAAGCTCTTTAGAGCTTCTCTGAATGAAGGTACTAATCTCATACATGAGGACCCCATATCACCTCCTACTTCTTTACTACAAATGGATATTTAAATTTAACACATAAAATTTTAAGCATAAAGACACTCAAACAGTGCCAGTTTTGTTAATGTCCATGCCCAGTAGAAATCTCAGAATAAGACCTGATGTGGAAAATTGAACATTATAGATGTAATTAGTGGAAGTAGGACAAATTCACACTGGATTAGAGTGATCTCTAATCCAACAACTTTTGTCTTCATGAAGCTGATATTGATTATGATTTACCCAGATCCACAGTGAGGACACTCAGTCTGAAGACATGTGAGACAGAAAAGTAGAACATGTGAACATTAAAAGAGAAATTAAAGTTACATTATCAAAAACCAAGGGATAAAGTTTCTCAGGAATACAAAAAGGTTTAAGAGGCAGGAAAAATTTCTTCTTAAATAATAGCATTAACTATGTAATTATTAGCATTTGGATACTATTTTTTATTAGAGCCAAAATCTGTCTGTGACTTCATAATTTTTCAGATCATAATTTGTCAAGTTCATGTGAGTTGGTTGTTTAACAGAAATCATTGAGAATGTCAGTAGCTAGAGAGTTAAAAAGAAATAAAATATCCTCATAAACTTTATAAAAGTCATATGTTTATGCCAACTCCCAAGAGAAATTGTATCATTTTCAATTAAATAATAAGAATATAAAATACACCTATATATTCCAAGCTATTTATTTTCCCTGCAGGACCATTGCTCAGATAATATTTTCTTAAAGGTCTTTAAGGTTTGATTGAAATACAGAAATAATGATCCTCTAAATCTTGCTTAAAAAGGAAATTTTAACATACAATAATTTTTATGTGGACTTTTGCTAGGAAATCATGCAGAAAACTAATTGTAAATATTTACTTTTATCTCTAAAGATCCATGTAAACTTTTTCAGGTTATTATCCCTCTAATTTATAGGAAACATAAAGTGTCTCTCTTATCTTGACAGAAAACAATATTTTTACGGGACTAAAAACAATTATAATATAAATTGAGAGTTGGTCTTTTGGCTTTGTATTTATAAACATAAATGACCCATAAGCAGAGTCTTTTACAGAAAATGGCATCACAAATATGTGTAAAAAAGAAAAAAAAGTGAGCATGCAAGTTGCACACATAAACAACCGTATTGATGATTTTGCACTAAAAAAAAAAAAAAAAAAACAATTTGCACTTTCCAGAGAAGAATACATTACAATTTGCGAACTTAAGGTCTAAATGGTCTCTGCAGAAGCGTGTAAAATTTTAATTATGATTTTGCTTTCATTTATTGCTTAATAAAAGGATTTAGATTATTTTGCTTCTGGGTTGGACTAATTTACTAGCTGCTAACAACCATTTAAAAATCACAGCGCATTATATGCTCCTACGTTTAACCTGTTTTAAAAGCTTTATTAAACAGTAGAAATAATTGCAATAATTGCTGAAATGTAAGTGAAAGTAAAAAGCAAGCTATAAGAGGTTTTTTTTCCAGAAAAAAACATTGAAAATATAAATTAATCAAATAATATAAAGCATGAATTATAATTGGCATAAAAGATGATCTCAGTAAATATAAAAATTGATAATAAATATTTATTAAGTTTGCCAAAAATTAATTTAGTGCATGGTCCTAATTCATTCCTCAGTAAATAAAATATTTGTCAGCTCTAATATCTATATTGTATACAATGCATTAGATATAAAAGCTGGTGACAAACACTGAATATTGTTATATTTTACAAGTAAGATGTAGGAAAACAAGTGAGGGCTAGTTACAGCAGAAGCACTGTTTATTATTTAAATGACAGTTCATGTCTCATGCTGTCATTCCAGAGAGTTTCAAAAGAAAAAATGAATATTCAGTATTTTATGAATATTCATAATCATAATAATTTAACTTTTATAGTTGTTTTAACATCTAATGAAATAATCCAGTGACTAGCATTTTTCTGATTATTTCATGTCTAAAAATGACTGAGGTATCCATTACTTTCTTATTGTTATTATAATGCATCACCTCAGAGAGTGTGGACTGAAAATATTCACTTATTTTACTGTACCAAAATGTGGAAGTCCAACAAAGTGTTGCTCAAGTAATTTTCTCTTCCAGGTATCTGAGGGCTAAAATCAAGGGGTTAACAAAGATTCTCTATTTTTAAAAAATTGGAAATATTCTATTTTCAAGTGATTTAGACTTTTGATAGAAATCATTCAGATGTATTTGTAAGACTGAGGTCTAAATTTCCTTTCTGGCTAGGGGATGAGTTCACTTTTGGCTTTAAGTCTCCTCCCATTGGTCTGTCCCCACTCATGATGGCCCACTGGGTTGCTCTAGGGAGTCATCAAGTGCTGTCTCCTTTTCTCCAATAATGAGACTAGAGATGAATTAAAGAGAACTTCCACACAGAACTCAGGACTCCATATCTAAGATGAAGGAGATCACAGTTTGAACTTGTTCCCTTGTTTCATAGAGGAGATCAGGGATCTTATGGAATGGTCACCGTTTAATAGACAAGCAGGAGAATTTCACTCTGTTTTTCCTTTACACACAGGACTTTCATATGATTTATTTTAATTTATGTGACTTTAGTACTTGGCAGCAAGATAGAGAGAAATGGATTCTCTTTATTTTATTTATTTATTTGTTTATTTGTTTGTTTGTTTATTTTTAGTCTTAAGCCTCCACTTGTGAATTTTTTTTTCTCAAGCCTCATGTTAAGTAGGTCATTTTGGGCCTCCAGATGTGAATGTTATGGATGTACCATTGAATGAACTATTAGTATGGTCAAGCATATTGGTATTGATCTCTTATTATTCACATATACATTTATCTCCAAGGCCAGAGGAGAATTACTGCAGTTAGAAGTAGTTTAGTGTTGTATATGGAAAAGTACCCATACATTTAGCAATTACTAATGCCATTATCTCTTCTGAACAGTATTAACTTCTATGGAGAAAAATAAATAAATAACTAGCCTTATTGCTAAAAACCTTTGAGTCTATTTCTCTTTAAATAGCTATGTCTCATTACGTGTGACCTGCAAACTCACAAATGGTTATAGGGATCTCAGTGTGCAGCTTTTGGTGCCAAAGTTATTTGACATAAAGATTGTCATAAGGACTATTTCCCAAAGTGAAGGAGCATTATAAGTATCACTTCATAAACAAATGGCTTCAATAGCCCCTTCTCCACCAGGACAGTCAGGTTCAACTTTTCTTTGGATTGGGTCATAGATGTTTTTCCTTAAGGTTACCAAAATTTTCTATTTGTCATATATTTGTATGTAATAACCTGCATTTTTTTTCTCTAAGAAGGAGAATTAACCTTCCCTTGATCATATCTTCTTAGTGGGCTGAGTTAAGGATGCTTTTCAACAAGGACTATTAAGCCTGATGATTTATACATGACAAAATGTCTATGGTAATGCACCCAAATTCAAGGAAATGTTCAAGGGACTATTTTCAAATAATCTGCCATTGCCTGCATGCAAAACAAAAAGAAGCCCAGTGATTGGTAGATCTATTTGAGTATTTGGGCTGCCATATTTCCTACACAAAATCTCTGATGACATCATTTTCTCTATTACCAGATAGGAAATGACAATTATGACAGTCTGACTAATAAGATGCTCTGGAATTGACTAGTTTCTACTTAGTTTTCTCTTTGCCTAGGATCACCAAACATATTTACTATGTATTTGAGTTTTTCAGATCCCATCACACCCTTAGTTTAATGATATGAGTTTACTTCAGCCAGCAAATCATGATTGGTTATTGTAATTCCTGCCTAGAAGGACGGAGAGTTTTGGTGAAAGTTATATAATCTTTGAAAAAAAATTAATAGATTGCTTTTGGGATCTTGTGAATGTGGAGAACATGAATTATGTTGCTAAGTAGCATTATTTCTAGAGATCCAACCATGTCATGAGGTCTGAAAGGATACCCTCTAATTTCTGGATAGTAGATCCTGTGAAATAGAAACTATATAATTCATGAGTGCTTGAAACATGGTTCCACTGAAGACTTGCAACACTACAAGAAGTTTCAAAAGTGACTTTCTGCTTAAGGTTTTCTAATAGTATCCAGTGTATGTCATGCATGGGCCTTACTCATTAACTAGTCTTCCAATTTAAGTTCTTGTGAGTAGAATGCAGTATAGTGGCTACGTATTCTGAATCTTGTGCATTACCAAGTGCAATAAAGGGCAGTTAACATCATGAGTAGAGCTTGATGTAACAGATTATTATGCAGATCACCAGAGTAAATTAATATGTTAGACTTTCACATAATCATGGTCTGTGTCCAGTTCCCTGGCCATTTCTTTGTATCAAAGGTGAGCCTCATACTGAAGGAGTGTGTACCTTCTCTTTCCCAAAATCCATGAGGAAAAAAGATTTGAATGCAAATCATCTCCACTCTTAATAAATTTTTCCTTATTAGGAGGCACATAGCCAATGTGCAGACCATGCTTATCAGATAATCATGGAAAATTATTACTTCTTATCCCCCAGTGAGTGTATGTCCTTTAGATAATGAGTAACTCATGGAAATCAGACCAAGTCTTACATTGGACCTATGCTGTGGTCTAGCACCATGCCCATAAGTTGCTAAAATAGGGAGAAAACCTGTCCTGTCTATTAGGTTTATATCAACAATTGTGGGCTTAGTTGAATTTTATTGGAAGCTTTCCTGTCAATGACTTGTAGTTAATCTGTCCTTTTTGATGCACATATTTGCAATCATTGTAATAAAAGAGTAACAATAAGTAATTAGAACGTAAAACTCATAATTACCCTGAATAAATTACAAGAATATTTAAAGTATTTTTTCTTTGTATTCCTTATGTTATGAGTAAATATGAATTGTTTCCTACCTCTTAACTACATTGAGCCCTTCAAAAAAACCCTAGATTGTTTAGTTACAAGAGTGTGGCAAACCTATGCCATGAGAGCTGCAAGGGGAATATGTGTCACCAAAAGCTCTAAAGAGTTTGCCCTTGATGCTATAGATAGTATTTGTTGGATGTTTTCAATCAGTGGATTCTCCTAATCCAACAAAATGTGAAATTGAACTGTTAGTTTCAAATGTGCAACATGAAGACAATACATTTACATATAGGACCCCTGCTGATAATGCGACAATCAAGTTAATCTTTCTTAATTTTGAAATTATTAGTAATTAATATTTAACTAATTGTAAAATCATATTAGAATAACACTACCATGAATATTAACTTAGAAAATATCATTTTTTACATATACATAGTTCATGAAATACTGGAACTAGTTAGACATACCTGGTATACAGTAAAGTTAAAAAGAAACATGACATTCATGTTTCACTCATGAGAAAATATTTATCATCATGTTAATGATAGGCATTCATGTTCAATTATGGATATTAAAAAATAAGGATGAACTCTAACTTTATATAGCTTAGCCTAGTGGAAAAGGTTTAAATTTCCAGAACTCACAACATCTGAGATGGCTGCAACTCTGATATGCTTATAATTTTTATGTGTTAAATTTTTGTTTTAAAATATATTATTATTTTTAATTGAAATATTTATTGGTACATTATATATACACATAATGATTTCATTCAACAATGAGAACTTGTACCAGTATATGACACAACTTCTCATTTTTTCCCCACAGCGCTACCCACCCTACAACCCTCATTCCCTATATACATAAACTTTGTTTCCTTTCCTTTTTTGTTATAATTTCATTATTTTTCCCTCTTCACCCCATTTCGTTTTGAGTATTTTCTATTTCACGATATATAACATACATTCTACAACTCATTTACATCATTATTTTCTCATACTAGAGGAAAGGTACAATATTTATGCATCTGTGACCCATATATTTCACTTATGAGGATTTCTTCAAGGTACGTCCATTTAAGTATAAATGATTCAAACTTATCATTTTTTTATCATCTACACAATAATCCATTATGTAGAAGAATCACAGCTTTTTTATCCAGTCTCCAGTTGATGGACATTTGGGTTGTTTCCAAGATTTAACAATCACAAACTGAGCTGATATAAAATAGGTGCACATATGTCACCGTGATATGGGTCTTTTAATTCTTTTCTGTATATACCTAGCAGAGTGATGACTGGATCAAATGGGACCTCCAATACTAGCTTTTTGAGTAATTTCCAAACTTATCTCCAGAGGGGTTGTTCAAGTCTACATTTCCACCTACAGTGGAAAAGGGTTCCTTCTTCTTTGCATCCTCACCAACATTTGTTGCTGGCTAATACTGAGACAGCAGCCATTCTTTGTGGAGTAAAATGAAATCTTAATGTTGTTTTCATCTGCATCTCTTGAATGACTAATAATGTTGAACATTTCTTCATATGCTTCTTAGCTGCTTTTATTTCTTCCTCTGAAAAGTGTCTGTTCATTTCAGATGCCCATTTCTGAATTGGGTCTTTAAATTTGGGTGGATTAATTTTTTAAACCCCTTTCTATATTCTAGATAGTAGCCCTTTGTCTGAGAGGCAGCTGGTCAAAATTCTTTCTCATATTGTTGGTTGCCTTTTCACTTTGCTGGTGGTATCTTTTGCTGTGCAGAAGCCACTCAATAGGATGAGATCCTGTTTATCAATTTCTTCTACCAGTTCTTGTGCTGTGGAAAATTTGTTCATGAAATCTTTCCCCAAACCAATGTCTTCAAGTTTTACCTAACCTGTTTTGTAGCATGTTTAATGTGTCTGTTTTAATATTTAGATGCCTAATCCACTTGTATTTTACTTTAGTATACGGTGAAAGAGCTAGGTCTAGCTTTAGTCTTTGGCAGGTTAATGTTCAGTTTTTCCAGCACCATTTGTTAAAGAGGCTATCCTTTCTCCACTGAGGGTATTTAGCTCCTTTGGCAAAAATGGGATACCTTAGTGTGTCTGGAATTGTTTCTGGATCTTCTAATCTACTTCACTGGGCCTCAGGTCTGTTGCTTTGCCAGTACCATGCAGTTTTTATCACAGTGGCTTTGTAGTACAGTTTCAAGTTGGGGATTGTAATGTCCCCCATCATGTCCTTATTGCCTAGACTTGCTTTTGCTATTCTAGGTCTTCTCTGATTCCAGATGAATTTCTGAATTATTTTCTCTAGATCTGTTTAATATGCCATTGGGAGTTCAATTGGGATTGCATTGAATCTGTATAATAGTTGTTGGAGTATAGCCATTTTGACAAAATCTGTGAAACTGAAAATGTAATAAAAAACCTACTGACAAGAAAAAGCCTTTGGCCTGATGGCTTCACCACTGAATTCTACAAAACTTTTAGAGAAGAGTTATTACCATTACTCCTCAAACTCTTCAGTGAAATTGAAAGAGAAGCCATACTCCCAAATTCATTGCTGTAAACAACCGTTACCTTGATCCCAAAAGCAGAGAAAGACCCAAACAAAAAAGAGAATTACAGGCCAATCTTCCTAATGAACATTAATACAAAAATCTTCAATAAGAAATTAGCAAACAGAATACAGAGAGGCATCAAGAAGATCATATGCCCTGACCAATTTGGATTCACCCCAGGGATGTGGTGATGGTTCAACATATGTAAATCAATAAATGTAATACACTACATTAACAGACTCAAGGATAGAAACCATATGGTCATCTCAACAGATGCAGAAAAAGTATTTGACAAAAATCCAACACCCATTTATGATCAAAACTCTGCAGAAAATTGGAATAGATGGTCTGTATCTCAAACTAATAAAAGTTATTTATGAGAAACCAACAGCCAGCATTACCCTAAATGGTCAAAAACTGAAACCTTTCCCACCAAGAACAGGTACAAGACAAGGATGTCCATTTTCACCACTCCTGTTCATATTGTGCTGGAAACATTAGCCACAACAATTAGACAAGACAAAGAAATAAAAGGAATAAAGATAGGAAATGAAGAAGTTAAACTGTCATTATTTGCTGATGACAAGACATTATCTAGAGGATTCTTAAAACTTAACCAAGAGACTGCTTGACCTAATTCCAAATTTAGTAGTATAGCTGGATACAAAGTTAATGCTCAAAAAATCATTAGCCTTCATATACATAAGCAACAGATTCACTGAGTAAGAAATTGGGGAATCAATCCCCTTCACGGTAGCAGCCAAAAAAATGAAATATCTTGGAATTAATCTAACAAAAGAGGTGAAAGACCTCTACTCTGAAAATTACAGCACTCTGAAAAAAGGAGATAGAAGAAGATACCAGAAAATGGAAACACATCCCTTGTTCCTAGGTTGGAAGAATCAATATAATCAAAATGGTTATTATTTTTTAATTGAAATCTTTATTGGTACATTAATGTACACATCATGATTGCACTCAACAATGAGAATATGTACCAGTATATGACATAACTTAATTCTAATTTCTCCCATACTCCTATCCACCCTTCCATTTCTGCCCCCTATATACATAAGCTTTGTTTCCTTTCTTTTCTGTTATAATATTATTTTCCCTTTGTTATTTACCCATTCACTCCATTTCACTTTAAATATTTTTATTTAATAATAGATAACATACATTCTAGAACTCATTTAAATCTTCATTTTCTCATACCAGAGAAAAGATATGATATGACCCTGCTATTCCTCTGCTAGGTATAACCACAAAAGAATTAAAAGATTCATATCACAGAGACATATGTGCACCCATTTTTATAGCAGCTCAGCTTGTGATAACTAAATCTTGAAAACAACCAAAATGTCTATCAACTGGAGACTGGACAAAATATATTATTGAACAGCTTAGTGCAGTGAGTTTGGTAGTACAGTTATTCCACTTCATAGATGACAATAGTGAGATATACAAGATTTCTTATCTTGAATCACTGTCCCTAAAGTAGTCATACTAGTGACCCAAACAATTTGATTCCAAAGTCCAAGTTCACAATCACATAGCAAAACAGACCCTTAGTTCCAAATAATTGCTGGTAAGTGTCTGGAAACAAAGCCTGATCAAATGCAAGTTTTTATACACAAAAGAGTCATTGCAAACTATCACAGTAACTTGGGAGATCATTTAACCTGTTAACAATGCTAATCAGTCACTGACCTGTATTAATCTCCTATACTAAAATTTCTGGGGAACTTAAAAACAACAGGCATGAGACTCTTGATTAGCAAACTGATCTCACAAGGTCAGTTTTTAGTAGGCAAATACACTATATGCTTTCTTTTCTTCTGAATATCCCACGAGAACTATGTACTTATTAAGCAGTTACTTAAATTCCACTGGATTCCCCTAATAAGTGTTAGACACAACTAGACATTTTAATTACAGAACTGAGGCATTTCTTGAAATTTTCCTGGGGCACTTTCATTAGTCAGAAATTATCTGAAGGATAGTGTCTAACTTTGACTTTATTCAGCAGGCCAAAGAAAATGATCCTTTAAATTACATTAATAGAGGGTTATGTGACAATAAACTCAGCATTTTTATTTTCCACTCAAAAACCAAATGATTAAGGTTTAGGCTATGTTTACAAACCAGAAAAAAAAGATTTAAATAAAATGTAATTAATGTTAAATTTATGATAATTTTGTGTTTTCTTTAGGTCTATTTGTTTTGTCATACATTTTCTAAGTTCTTTGGAATAAATATTTATCTGAATACAAAAACACATAATAACAGCATTATATATTTACAATCTCTAATGTTAGAATCAAAATTATTTTAAATGAATTTTTAATTATTGTGCAATATAAAAATAAAAACAACCACAATAAAAAGTTGACATTGATAATTAAGCCTGTTGGTGGATTAATTTGTCATCAAATTCTAAATTATAATTATGAATATTAACTTTTTAAATTTGATATTCTAAGATATTAAATGTTTAGATTGAAAGAAAGAAAAAGAAGGACAGTAGACAGATGATAGACAAAGAGATTCACTTTGGGCAGAAAAATTATAAATGTATGTTTATTGGTACCTCAAATTAGCATTATTAACATCAAAATTCCAACTTTTCCAAATGGCAAAAATTTATGGCAATGTTCTTCACAGAAGATAATATGTTTTTCCTCTATTCAAGTTGTAGCTGAATTATATTAAAAATCATCATAATAGTCAATTTGTATTCAACTATTAATCATATTTTGTGTTTATATGCAACTTTAATTTTAATTTCCAACAATTCTGAACAGCAGTTTAACCTACATGAATGCTTAGCTAGAAATTGAAAGACAAGTAGAAATATACACTATGATAAGAAAATTAATTTCATATGGGTAGTATATATTCTCTATATATAGAAGATTAGTGAAGATTAAAGACGCTGTTAATTGAAATCATTCTGAATAAATGAAGTAGAGTATAGTGAAAGAAAAATGTAGGAATTATGAGGAATCGGGCTTTACACTAAAAGATAAAAGACAATTCCTGAAATTCCAATGTTTTTAATTGCAATATTAAGTTTACATTAAAAATTTTATTAGATTCAGGATAGATTAGAATCAATTCAAATGAAAATACAGGGAAATTTCCAAGACATTTTAAAATAAAAACTTTCATATTCAAAATTTATTAATATTCTGGGAATGAAGAGGCAGGAAAAATCTATTTTAGCCAATGGAATTCAGGCTTAAATTATCTCTAGATGGTGAAACCAATTCACAAAGTGTTATAAATTGGAGCAGAATTGTTAGAAAACATAATTTTTCTAGTTATAACATATCAAATATATAGCCTTTAACTTATGTGAATTTTTGCTTTTCCTAGTTTCAGTTACAGCTAACTATAGTCCAAAACTAAGAAATAAAAAATCTCAAATGTCACCGTTTCAAATTTTTAAACTGCGCATAGTTTTTCACAGACTGATGAAATTTCCAGGTGTCCTAACCTACCACATTCAAGATCAAATCATCCTTTTGCCTGGTGAACCAGAACTGTATTGACCATTTAAACAATAGTCAGTTTGTAATCATCTTGATTATCAAAAGAAAGACTTTCATGCCAACATATCACAGTTCTACAGTGAAGCAAACTTTATTTTACTTAGTGACAAGCACTAAGGGGCCAGAATAATGATGTAAATGAATCATGAGGGTATAAACAACCAGAGACATTAACTCTTGTACTAAGTGATAATATTGCAAGACATTCAGAAAAACAAAGAATACACAAGGCTCAATATGACTGGTGATTTCAAAAATCCATTTGGGTGTCTTGGAAGATATGTCCTGTGGCCAAAGAAGAGCCATACTGTATAAATCACTGTTGTACACTAAGGTTCATAACTAAGCTTTTAACCCAGAAGTGAGGGCTCAGTGTATGGTGTGGCTTGTGAATAATTATTGACTGTATGGGGATCTTGTGTATGAGGAGGATGTGTAGAATAGTAGGAATAAAGGATGGCAGTCAAAACACGAAGGTGGGTGAGGATCGCACAAGTAAGAGGTAGAGACACAGAGTAGATAGGAGAGGAGATTGAGGAACATTTTCAGAAAACCAAGAGGATGAGAACTGAAGTTTAAAGATAATATTCCCAAAAATCTTCAAAACCTATTAAACGGATCTCACTAAAAAAAAAAAAAAAAAAAGATAATATTCCTATTAGTGTAGCAAATTGAGTCCAAAAATGATAGAATGATAGAAAAGATTTTAAAAGAGAAAATGAAACAAAGCCTTGTTCAGATATACTGATTCTCCTTACGATTACATATTTAATAACACCTCTGTAAGTAGGAAAGATAATTATGGAGTTTGTTTATGAGCTAGAGTACAGAGTATTTGAGAAAAATGTGAAAATGTTTTATTTTTTTAAATATAAGGTTCACTTACTAGTAAAATAGAATATATGTTTAAATTATAAATGAAGTTTTCCATATTATATATTTTACACAATTAGAAAATAACTAAAATAATGCATTTTGATTATAAAAGTTGCATCAGAAATCAGTTTCCAAAATAATAGGGAATGTTAGCTCTGATATGATATTTTCTATATATTCAAAATACATTTAAGACAGTGTTTAATAATTAATATCTGAACATAACAGATTATGTTACAACACTATTCTATTTAAGAAAGACCCTACTCCCTAGATGTCTTTTTGTCTAAATTATAACAACTTCTCATCATTTTTATGTCTCTCTCTCTCTCTCTCTCTCTATATATATATATATATATATATATATATAGTTACTAAATATATTATTTATTATAATTCATTGAGATTTTTGAACAGAGGAGGGAACATAGCTAGTGAAAGAGAGTGAGGAAAGGAAGGAGTAAAGAAGAAAGAGAAAATTATAATCTATATGCTTGGTTATCATATTTTATCCCAGAGGAAACCTTAATGGCTTCTCTTTTATGGCAAAACTTCTGCAGAATAAGCACAACGTTAGATGCAGAGAAGATTTATTCCAAATGGATTTACATCCACATAAACAATGTTTCTAGAGTTAAAAAATACAGATGTGAAATACTTCCTACTGTGTTATTCAAATATTTTTTACAAATTCAAAATAAAGGACAGTAAAATACACTGTTGTAATGTATTTTATTGTGTTGTCATCTCTACTCATATTTGTACTTCCAAGCATGGAAGCTTACAATAGTGATACTACTATAAAGTATGTCATAGATATACAACTGATATATAGGTAGAAATGCTTTCTAAAATTTATACTCTCCAAAATGATAGGTAAATATGGTATTTCATGTTACTTTACTTTTAAATCATTTTCATTGGCCTGATATAAAAAGAAAAATATATATATATTTGCATTTATTTTACTTTATTCTTATCTATAAGTAATACAAAATTTTCTTTCCTGGGATCATTTTATTTGTAACCAGAATGGTTTGAATTGTATCTATGGACTGTAAACTAGAAATTTAGATTTGACTGTCTTGTGGACTTGGTTGACCAGCTCTGGAGTGCTTGAGTAGAAGAGATTCCTAGGTAAAATGCACTCCGAGGAGGTTCGTTCCACCAAGGGATGGCATCTCCAGATGTCACAGCAGGGCCAGCTCTGCAGGGAGGTCTAATGGGACATTCAGAGGAAGGTCCTAAGACTGCCATTTTTCTGCATCTCAGGGTAGTGGACTAGAGGAGCTTGCAGGGTCCACCACCTCCTAAAATATTTGAATATCATATATATTTGAGTTTCTGCCCCCTGAGAGACTTACCTCATCTTCAGGTTTAGGTTATAATTTCTCAGGAAAAAATAAACATTAAAAAATTAGGTCAGATTTTTTTTTCAGTTATTCTTCACCCATTACTCTAAAGTGGCTGAAAGAACATAATAAATGCAGAGCCTTCTTCGGCTCTGTTATGTCCTAAATTGGCTCCGGATTGGCAGCTGACTTTTGATATAACTCATGTGCATTTCTTGGGACAGGAATCAGTGGAGATATAGGGGCAAACCCAGTCTCTGTGCTGACAGAGACTGTAGTCAACTGTATTGCAACTGATAGATTTTTCCTCTTCAGATGCTAAGTAGTGATTATCATAGTTACATTCAAATGAAAAAGAAAGTTTCCTCTTCCTTTGTATCATTCTCAAGAGAGTTCTGTGAAAAAAATGTACAAAAACAGTGTTTGTTTGTATGCCCCTTAGGGATGATTTGATTTTCTATAAATTCATGACCACCTTGAAATTTTTACAAAGTGAGCATATATATGGTGATGACTTTTCACATTAAAATTGTCACAGAGTGAAGGGTAACAGTTATTGAATTTTTTTATTCACAGATGACCTTGTGAGAAAAGCAAAGGTCAGCAAATATATTTGTTTACATATGATTTCTGACATAAAACATTCCACAAATATTGTTCTCATCTGTACACACTCATAAAGCAAACACTGCACATGAAACAAACAGGAACATTAAATATGAAAATACAAAGCAGCATAAATGTTAACTGCTATCCTGTTCTGGCATATATATATATATATAAATTATATATATATATATATATATATATATATATATATATTAGTCCTTTCTGCATAATAAGTAAGTAACCAATGCTGTTTCAGCACCAACTTGTCACGTAAAATAAAGAGGCTTCTGTATGTGCAAATTTAAATTATTTTACAGGCCAAATAGCAGGGGACATGTATTTCTTTTCCAAAAGAAAATCTGACCAGTAAAACGAAACCAGGGTTGCAATTTCAATAACATTTTCTTTGGAATAAAATAAAAACCTGTTCCTTATTTAAAAAGAAACATGAGAAATACCTAAGAGAAATCGATAAGGTTTCACAGCAGGTCACATCACTCCTGCTGTCTGCATCTGATTTATAATGCATGTCTTGTGTAGGAAATCTATTGATGCAGACATAATCCTGTCTTCCATTGTGAGTATAATAATGGGATTCTATCAAGCTAAGTCTTGGATGGCAGTGATGTTGGTATGCAAATGAGCATTTGCTGCATAAATTTTCTCACAGGTAGATTGAGAATTGGATTAGTTTATTAATCCAAGTTTATGATTATTTCTGAATCTATTTTATAGTGGTCCAAAATTCTATGAATTTCTCTTATATTACTCTGTACTTGATAAATCCAGTTAATATCAAACTTGTTGTGAATATTCCCTCAGAACCTAATGGTTTTCCTAGTTTTATCTTTTCTAAATATCGTGGAGCATGATTTTATTTGCATGTCCCGCTTGTTTTCATTGACTCTAAAATTAAATGTCTTATAAAAGCAAAACAAACTATTTTCAAGTTTAAGGTGTGGCATATTACTACTGTCTATGTTCTAGATATTATTGTTAGCAGCAAATTAAAAATAAATAGTACATATAGAACTAAAAATACACAACTATTTTAAACCATGTTATATAAAAATTGTAGAAAATAGTTTCTAGGGAGATAGTGGGTATATAAAGGAGTGATTTTTCCCAAGATGTTGTAATTTGAATTAAAATTTTGGAACAATAGAAGATGAAAAGACAAGGGTTTTTGGTAGGAGTAAAATGAATCCAAGAATCATGAGGAATAAATATTTGGTATAGTGAGATAGCAGGAAAATATGATTAGAAAAGTAGGTGGGCACTAGATTTAAGAAAACTATCCCCTAAGTTTCTTATACTTATAAAAATCTAAATAATATTGAACTATAAATATCTTTGATTAGATTTGGATGAAAGGAAAGTAATCATTTAATTTATTACAAGTAAATAATAAGATGCTGTTTTATCTCAAATGAGAACCATCATTTAATATAAATTCTGTATAATGAAGAACAAACAAACTAACATATTTATGGTGGTGAAGATATGTAGTAATTATATTACAAAGAAAAAATTTACTAGTATTCTCACTACCCCGAAGGACATTCAATATAATTAATGAAGTCAGAACCCCAAATATGAAGGAGTAGAATTGCACTAAACAGTGGTTTCTTAGTAGGTTTATGAAATATCGAGTTCCACACTTTAAAAAATTGATATGCTAAATTTCAAATATTATGTAACAAAACTTTAAAACAAAATATTTCAACACATTACAAAAATTATCAAGATCACATAGTAAAATGTTCTGAATATATTATAGACAAACTGCACTGCTCATGCAACATTTCAAGTGAGAAATAATGACAGACTTAACAAGATTGTGACTGCTTGGCTGAATGAGAATTCAAACTCAGCAAAAACTAAGAAGAAAAAAATAATGAAAGCTGTCATCAAATTCAATGTCTGAATGACTCTCAGAAAGAAATTGTTAGACTGATCAAAATGAGGAGAGAGGCATATAATTGGATTTTTAATCTCTAGGGTCAATGATTATTTTGTCACAATTTTTGTGGCTTGCTGGAGGCTGAACATAGACTACAATGAAAATCATGACTGCCTACTTGGGCTCTAAAGAGAGAGAGTCTTCTGCTGGGAAAGACAATGCTAGAATACTTATTTTCATATTGTAACTGTATAGAAAGCATATAGTGCAAGAGTGTCTGTTACAGATCACTCAAAGACACACTCTTAACCTGTATTTATCTTACTCATATGACTTTCAAATGCTAATTCTGAATGAGATTCATGATCATTATTATTCCATTATTGTGTGTAGTGTTTTTTTGGGGGGTTGGCTAGAAAGGAAATGCACTAACAACACTATAATGGCTGAGGAGGAATGTGGATATATGATTTAGAAAAGAAAAAAAGTACTGTTTACTTATGTACACAGACAAAATAGCTCATACAGGGAATATTTAAATTATAGATTTTTGGACTATATTTACTTAATTTCAATTCTCATTCCTCTTTACTAGACTGTATGATTTAGTAAACTTCCCTGTACAGTATTTTCTTTTCCATCTAAGAATAGTGTGTATTTCATTGTTCTTTATAATTGTAAAAACAGCATACATAAAACATAACTCACTGTTTGACAATCCATTTTTATAATCATATTTTTTCACAATAAGATTCTGGGATGAAATTAGAACTCCACGTCCTTTCTCAATGCTCTTTGCTTTTGGAAGTATTTTGCAGCATAAGTAAAGAAAATGCATGGCAATAGTGGTCATTCTAAGTCAGATGAGAAATACTATTTGACAGACAGAGGACTGCTTAATTTACTGGGGAAATACAGCCTTATGTGATATGTCATTCTGAAAGATCTGAATATAAGTTCAAGAAAATTACATGTCTACGCGTTGTAGATTGATATTTGTTAACAATTTCTACCCTGTGGAGCGGCACGACCTTAATCATTAAATTTTTATGTCTCTTAATCATCTTAACCAATTTCGTCTTTAACTGCATAGATTTATTTCAGTAGTCTATCACTACTGTCTTAATTCTGACAGAGAGATTACAAATTAAGTGTAATATGCACAATATGTATTTTTTAACATTTCCAAATGTACCAGTAGTTGTTTAAAAGTACCAGATAATTTTCTGGATCATATATCAATATTAAGTCAATATAAAACAAGTTTCAATATGTTGTTTAGAATATCTGAAATTAGGTGACCCAAATTTGGAAAAAAAATTCCATATTTTGGTAATTTATTTTGTTTAATTATCTTTATTGGTATATTATGAATACACATGATAATCACATCCATCATTAAGAGTTTGTACCAGAATATGACATGACTTGATTCTCATCTGTTCCCTTTTCCCTGCACTCTGCATTCCCCCACCCCTTATATGCACAATCTTTGTTTTCTTTTTTCTTTATTATTACCACATTCATTTTCCCCTCATTATTTACCCTTATGCTCTTTCCTTTTAAATAATTTGTACTTCTCAATATCAACTATACATACGACTCATTTACAACTTCATTATTTTTAAATTCTCTATAAGTAATCAAGCTACCAGCAGCATCCACAGTAATTATTCCTCTAGGATATGTAGGCCAGTGCATTTACTGTGGCCTAAAGATTGGACATCATATAAGAACATGCTTCTTTTTAATAGTGTACAAATTTAAGGCCCCACATTTTTTTCTACATAGAACATTATCTCTGTGAATTTATGGAAAACTTGTAAACAGCAAGTGTACTGGTCCAGACACTGCAAAGGCTTGAAGTTTGTTTTCCGGGTAGGACCTTTTGGAATGATAATTAATTTGAGATTTAGTTCTAACACACTTCATAAACTGATTTTTGCACTTGTTCTGTGGATTATCCATTTCCTGTTAGTGGGCTCTGTGAGGTGAGTGCCAGATGGGGAGGCGAGAGAACAAAACAGGTGAGTAGAAGATAAAGCAATAATATTTAACTTTTGACTGCTTCCAAATCCCTTCAATCTCTAATTTCTAGTTGTGTTTAATCTTTCTGTCATTATTTTAAAAAGTTTTACAGCTGAAGAAGTTGGGGTATTGTTTGTCATTTTTGTGTCACTGTTAATACACTAACCTGAAGATTGCATTGTGAATTGGATAAAAAAGGAGATGTCAAAAGAAGAGAAGTATGTTGGCAGAATCAAGTCAGCTCAAACAAAAGCAGAAGACATAGAAACAAGATACTCAGTGGAAAAATGATTTCTAACAAAAGAGGATGGCTGTGATGCATAAGACAAGAAAAAAGAGGGATGCCTGCTTTAAGGTTAAAATGAATTTTGACTCATCTAATAACAATACTATAATATCTGTAGTGGCTTCCTCACGTCTTTATTGCTTTACATATATAGTTCATACTTTGTAACTACTGCAATCATTTTCCTATACAATTTTTCCATAAGGTCTAAGTATCTGCCTTATTGGGTTCTTTGCATGAAATCTTTTTCAAATAGTTACTTTCAACTTTAGAAAATATACTTGTTCATAAAAGTAAGAATGTTATCATGTTCTTATAAGTATATACTCAGGCTATTATGGCATGGTGCTTAATATTTCTACACATTCATAATTAATTGATTTTTAGCAGGAGTACCAGGAAAATTCAATGAGAATCAATATTTCCAACATTTGTAGTGAAAGAGTATTCCAAAGAATAAATCTAGATATCTGACCTCATGCCATAGAACAAGTAACACATCATAAATCCAAGACCTAGAAGTAAGGACCAAAAATCTTTTAGATTACAGCATATGTGGAAATTGTTATAACCTTAGCTATATCTATGATGTCTCAAATACAAGACTGCTGACAGGACAGTGAAATGGTTAACTAGTCTGGAGCATAGTCTGGCAGATGTACAAAATGTAACTCACAGTAACCCATGAGTGTTTCACTCCTAGAAACATAAACAAAATAAAATATTTTGTGCACATAAAATTTTTCATGGAAATGTTGATAATCACATTATTTAAATTGATTCAAAGTGTGAAAAACTCTAAAATTTATCAACTTAGTAGAGTGAAGTGGCTATATAAAATATATTAGTTGGTAATAAAAAGAAATGAAACACTGACATGTCATCAAATTAATGAATATTAAAAATACTCTGGTGAAAATCTCAAAGAACATTTCTTGTATGATTTTGATTCATGGGAAATTTTGATAACTGAAAATCTAAGTAGTTAGAAGTAGATTATTGATGTATAACATTGGTGAGTTTAGGGAAAACAAGAGTAGTTAGAAATTCATTTTTGAGATGAAAAAATGTATTATAAAGTCGATTGTGATGTTTGTATTATTAAATATAACTAAACTTCAGATTTTCAGATGATAAATTTATGATACATGATTTATATCTTAATATTTAATTTAAGCATAAAATCTTTTAAAATGATCATATACAGGGAAACCATTTATTAATCACCTACAATTATATGTAGTGTTCTATTGAGAGAATATTAAGGTATAATCAACATTATTTTGAAATTCATTTATGTGTCATAGAATTTACAATTTAACAAAAATTTGAGAATAATAAGAACCACAGGAGACTATACTAATGATAGCTAATATATTTTTTTAATATTTCACAATGATGAGACATCTCAAGTGTATTGCTGACAAAAACATAGTTCTATCAAATCATTAAAAAATGGAATTGTCTAGTCACTAAGGTCAATTTTTACTTGTTTATAGTATTTTTTTCATTCAAACTTCATACTGAAATTTTAAAGGCTTAAGAGCAGGAGTATGTAACAAAATCTAGGTAGGAAAATAGGAAAAACTGTGCACTTTAGACTATTTATATATTTACTAACCCAAGAGCCATATCAAGATTTTGACCATATTTTTAAAATATGTGTGATGAAATATTTGTTGCTAATTTAAGTAAATGTTAATAAATGTCATAAATACTAAGGTGTCATTGTTAAATTCAGCTCAAAATACTTAATATTAAAAATTATGCACTTTGCACAGTATCTTACTATTATACTTGCAAATTAAAACATCAATAACAAAGTTAGGATAGAAAACAGTGTATTTTACATATAACAGTTCTGAGATATCTTGGCTTCTTTAAAAATAAAAAGAGATTGATCACTATATATGCTGAAATTTTGATCCCTTTTTAATAAGTAAATTATAAGCATGTTTTGAACTATTGAGGAAATATTACTCATTATTCATTTCACTGTCAAATGAAGAGTTAATATTTATCCTATTTTATGTATGCCTAGGCAAGTTTTGGAGTTGGTATATTTTTCATTTATTGATTTAGAATATTTGCATAAATATATATACAATCTATTATACATGATTTTATATTTAAGACTGATCAAATTTTAGTCTGGAACCTGAAGCTTTATTGACTCATATGTCTGTTCTGTAAACAGCAAAATCAAATATTTACTTTGAGGTATTTATAGATCCTAGGTATATCTGTATTGTTATTATGAATTTTATTTGTATTGAACTTGACTCTGTCATACTTTTGTCTTTTTAAAATCATGAGATAATTCTGAGGCCACTTTATAACTTATGATAGTAAATAAAGAAAAAATGTCAATGTGCTCTGATGGATTTTTAATGAGCTCGTAAAGTGGTCAACTTTTGACCCTAAATGCTACAGTAAAGTATTATTCTTTCCTGTGCAAATTAATATTTTATTTAATGGACAACTAAAAAATGACAGATCATTATGCACTTCTTACATATTGCAGCAGACTATTCATATGCAGACCACATCCCTGGTCACTTCAAAACTAAGCATTAGAGTTTTAGGAAACAGTTCAAAATTTAAAGTTGCATGTTGAATGACATCTTCCCCTGCAGTAATATTCTATAGACTTCAGGAAATACAATTTTCTCAGTCTTCTTCAAAAATAAAATATGATTAAATATATTCTAGTATATAAGAAATGTCAAATTTAGCTAATGAAGATAATATACTATTGGATATATTAGATTTATATTTGTTTCTACTTCTATATCTAATCTGTAAATATATAAAATGTAGGAATTAATAGGGAAATAATTATCAGAAAGCAAGTGATCAAGTATAGTCTATGAAAATTTTGAATTATTAAAAATGGTACTCTGTATAATATACAAATTTTTGTTCTCATGAATTAGTTTAAAAATAAAATAAAGGGCCAGGGATTTAGCTCAGTGGTTCTGGTGCCTGCTTTGCAAGCGCAAGGGCCCAGGTTCAATTCCTTGGCAACGACATACAACAATGCAAGGTATGGAGTCTCATATCCACCAGCATCCAGGACCATACATCAAAGTGCCAAGTGTGGTGGCTCATGGCTGTAAACCCAGCACTTGGGAGGCAGAGGCAGGAGGATTGCTATGAATGCCAGGCTGAGCTCAGGACCAGCCTGAACTACAAAAAAACAAGAACTTGTCTCAAAAACAAGATAAATAAAATAAAATAAAAATAAAAATGATGTGAACTAAGTTACCATTGAGTTCATTATCTAAAAATAGACCTTTTCAGAATAATATACTTAATCAATGTTAATATAGATATCATTTATATGAAAAAGATGTATATACAGTGTCTATAGACATACTCATCAGTGTTTACATATAACAAATGTCATAATTTTTCTTCTTTTTAAATCACTGTATGAAACAGATAAAAATTACAATGTGTGTTTAAATTAATGAGAAAAATTATTAGAGCAAAAACATCATCCTACTAATCCTTCTTAAAATATCTTCAGCATTTGAATGCATTTATTTTTATTTATTTATTTTTTTAATCTTTATTGGTACATTAAATATACACATCATGATTGCACTCCATAATGGGGATTTGTACCAGTATAAGACACAACTTAATTCTCATTTTTTCCCATAGCCCTACCCACCCTACCACCCCCCCATATATATAAAATTTGTTTCCTTACTTTTTTGTTACAATCTCAACATTGTCCCCTTTCACCTTATTT